>JAZHYW010016293.1:0-16409 GCA_037355805.1 Ixodes ricinus
AGTCCCCTTACGACCTTGCCCACGACACCCCGGGATTCGTGAACTTATTCGCGACATCGTCCGGGAGGAGCTCAAGAAGCTACTGCCGACTGCTGAGCGCCCGGCCTCAATCTCCATTACCGAGGTTGTTCGGGACGAGGTTCAGCGAGCGCTCCCAGCCGGAGGCCCCTGTCACCGTGGCAGCAGCCGACGAGCCGACGCTGACCTACGCCGCAGTGGCCCGACGGCCACCGCCTCCTCCTCGAACCTATGTCGCGCCGCCCCGACGTCAGTCTCCTGCGCCGCAGCACGACCGCCGCCGCGACGACCAGGTCCAGTACGCCTGCCCGGAGCCTCGCGCACCCCGCAAGACCGACGTGTGGCGAACGCCCGACCGACGCCCACTGTGCTTCCATTGCGGGGAAGCGGACCACATCTACCGCCGATGCCCATACCGACGACTCGGGCTACGCGGGTTCCACCCGAACGACCCGCGCCCCCGTCATGGTGAACGCCCCACTGAGATCGACGAGTACCTGCGACGGCCCCAGTCCCCCGAGCCTGCGTCCCGCCGAGAGTTCCGGTCGCCGTCGCCGCGACGTCCAGCTTCGCCAATGCACCGACCCCGACGTGAAAGCCTGTCGCCCCTCACTCCTCGCCGGGGAAACTAGGCGCGGCAACCCCTGGAGGTGGAGTTGCCGAAGACGACCGACGTAAAGAGCCTCCAAGAACGACGGAGCGCTCCCACTCTCCCGACACTACGCATCACAACGACGACCCTGCATCGGTGTCCAACAACCTGAACGTTGTTATCGACGGTCTCGACGCATCAGCACTCGTGGACACCGGAGCAGACTACTCAGTCTTGAGTGGGAGGCTCTCCCGCCGCCTTCGAAAAGTCATGACGCCGTGGGATGGACCCCAAATACGAACCGCAGGAGGACATCTCATCACGCCCGTCGGCAGATGCACTGCTCGCGTCGAGATTCACGGCGAGACGTGTCCGGTAAAGTTCGTCGTTCTACAAGACTGTTCCAGAGATGTCATTCTTGGCATGGACTTTCTGTGTGAATACGGCGCCGTCATCGACCTGGGTGAGAACAGACTGACGCTGCGGAAGCCTGTTCCGCCTTCAGAGAAACCCCAAACAGCGTCAGCCGCCGTCCGAGTCGCCACCGACCACGTGAACCTGCCGCCGCGATCAAGTGTTGTCGTACCCGTCGTGGCCGATACAGCTTCCTGCGGCGAAGTTGTCCTGGAAGGCAACCTTCAATTGCTCCTGGCAAGGGGAATAGGCGTCGCAAGAGGAGTAGCTGAACTTCAGGATGGGCGGACTGTGGTCCTCGTGACGAACTTTCGAAATGAAACGCAACACCTCACGAAAGGTGCAGCCGTGGGCCACGTCGAGGAACTTCGAAACGCCGCCGAAATCGCCACGATTACTGACGAAACCTCACCACCTCAGCAAGACAGTACGTCGCCAGCGCAGCTCGACGTTGACCCTAAGCTCCCGGGCCCGGAACGACGGCAGCTGCTTAACCTCCTCGCCGAATACCGCGACTGCTTTGCGACGTCGTCGAAGGTACGCCAAACCGCCGTTGCGAAGCACCGCATCGTTACCGAGGACGACGCGCGCCCTGTGCATCGATCGCCGTACAGAGTCTCCGTTAAAGAAAGGGAGGTAATTCAGGAGCAAGTTCAAGAGATGCTGAGAGACGACATAATCCAACCTTCGAATAGTCCGTGGGCCTCTCCAGTCGTGCTGGTTAAGAAGAAGGACGGAACGCTTAGGTTCTGCGTGGACTACCGGCAGCTGAACGCGGTGACGAAGAAAGACGTCTACCCGCTCCCCCGCATCGACGACACTCTAGACCGGTTGCGCCACTCTCGATATTTCTCATCGATGGACCTGAAGAGCGGCTACTGGCAGATCGAAGTCGACGAACGGGATCGAGAAAAGACAGCCTTCGTCACGCCGGACGGACTGTACGAGTTCAAAGTGATGCCCTTCGGACTATGCACGGCGCCAGCAACGTTCCAGCGTGTCATGGACACCGTACTGGCAGGGCTGAAGTGGCAGAGCTGTCTCGTCTACCTTGACGACGTCGTAGTGTTTTCAACTGACTTCGACGAGCACTTGCGACGACTCCGAGCTGTTCTCCAAGCCATACAGACCGCCGGGCTCACCCTCAAGGCGTCGAAGTGCCGGTTCGCCTATGACGAACTGAAGTTTCTAGGCCACGTGGTTAATAACGAAGGCGTCCGCCCAGACCCTGAGAAGACTCGCGCCGTCGCGGCATTCCCAGCGCCGAAAGACAAGAAGGCCGTGCGAAGATTCCTCGGACTTTGTGCCTACTATCGACGCTTCGTTCGGGATTTCGCAAAGATTTCCGCACCGCTCACAAACCTCACGAAGGACGCCGAGAAGTTCGAATGGGCCGAGGAGCAGCAGCAGGCATTCGACGAATTGAAGCGAAGACTCCAGACTCCTCCTGTCCTTGGACACTTCGATCAGGATGCGGAAACCGAGATTCACACGGACGCTAGTAATGCAGGACTTGGAGCGGTACTGGTTCAAGTACAAGAAGGAACCGAGCGAGTCATCGCCTACGCAAGTCGGACATTGTCCAAGGCGGAGAGAAATTACTCTACGACTGAAAAAGAATGCCTTGCGGTCGTCTGGGCAATCACGAAATTTCGTCCGTACTTATACGGGAGCCCGTTCCGTGTAGTCACGGACCACCACTCGCTCTGCTGGCTTGCGAACCTCAAGGACCCGTCAGGACGCCTCGCTCGATGGAGCCTCCGACTGCAAGAGTTCAACATGACCGTGGTCTACAAATCAGGCCGCAAGCACAGTGACGCCGACTGCCTGTCCAGAGCTCCCGTCGAAACACCTTCCGGCAGCAGCGACGACGATGACGACGAGTGTTTCCTGGGCGCAGTGAACACCGACGACATGGCCCGACGTCAACGAGGCGATCCTGAGCTGCGCGCACTAATAGAGCACCTGGAAGGGCGCGGAAGTGCCATACCACGTGTTTTTTCACGCGCCCTGCCGACCTTTGCCATTCGACAAGGTGTACTCTACAAAGAAAACTTCGGGAACAATAACTCGCCGTGGCTGCTGGTAATCCCGACCGACCTTCGGGAGGAGATCTTTCAAGCCTGCCACGACGACCCGACGTCTGGACACCTTGGTTACAACCGGACACTGGCCCGTATCCGTGAAAAGTATTACTGGCCCAAGCTCCCGAAAACCGTCCACCTATACACACGATCATGCCATGAATGCCAGCGACGCAAGAAACCTCCGACGAGGCCGGCCGGACTCCTGCAGCCAATTCCTCCGCCAACAGCACCTTTCCAGCAGATCGGAATGGATCTACTTGGCCCATTTCCGCCGTCGACGTCGGGAAATCGCTGGATCATCGTCGCCACAGATTATCTCACGCGGTACGCCGAAACGAAAGCCCTTCCTTCCGGGACTGCTGTGGAAGTGGCCAAGTTTTTCATTGAATCCATCGTCCTCCGGCACGGCGCTCCCGAAGTCCTGATCTCAGACCGTGGATCCTCGTTCATGGCCCAGCTGACACAGGAAGTCCTTCGTCTCAGCCACACCAGCCATCGTCGCACCACGGCGTACCACCCGCAGACCAACGGGCTGACGGAAAGACTCAACAAGACCATCGCCGACATGATCTCCATGTACGTCGACGTCGAGCACAAGACATGGGACGAGGTGTTGCCGTACGTCACTTTTGCCTACAACACGGCCGTGCAAGAGACCACCGGGGTTACACCCTTTCAACTGGTTCATGGTCGCAAAGTGACGACAATGCTGGACGCAATGTTACCCCACGAACCGGCTGTCGACGGAAGCGACGACGCCCAGGTGGTTACCCAACGGGCAGAAGAAGTCCGTCAGCTCGCCAGACTCCGGATTCAAGCCCAACAACGTATCGACACTGGCCGCTACAACCTTCGTCGTCGGGACGTCCACTTCCAGCCCGGAGACAGGGTATGGGTGTGGACACCGATCCGCCGCCGTGGTCTCAGCGAAAAACTGTTGAAGCGCTACTTCGGACCCTACAGAGTGCTTCGTCGACTCGGGGATCTGAACTACGAGGTGATGCCCGACGGAACACGGACTTCATCACGCCGCCCACCACGACCAGAAGTCGTCCACGTCGTGCGCATGAAGCCGTATTACGCTCGATAGGACTGTGGACCTTATGTGTTCCAAATGACGCTTTAGCTTACCATTCTTTTTGTTTGCTTTGTTTTGTTTTGTGCTGCATCGAGGCGATGCACTTTTTAAAGGGGGAGTAATGCCGCGCGCGCAGCTTGCCAAGTAGGCAGCGCGCGCGTGGCCTAACGGTTATAGCGCCTGCCTCCTACGCGAAAAGCCAGGGTTCGATTCCTGGCCGCGGGGACGCCTTTTTGTTGACATCTAATGTAATGTTCTGGTAAATTCGAGAACTCTGTTGCATGTTCGAGGTTAGAATGTTCTATGCGCGAACCTTCTACGCCGATTGTTCGAGAAGCCCACGCGTGTACAAAAGGGCTCCGCGTGGCGAGCCGCAGTCAGTTTCGCCCCAGCGTTCGACTCTGCTCTTTCGCCGACTTCGACGCCCGCGACGCTCTACTGTTATCTTTTGTTTCCTTCTTTATTTTTGGGCACAAGTTCGCCCCATTAAACGTTTATTTCTTTCTGTTCATTTATTCTTATTTTGGTCACCACCCGTGACAATATATACCAGATGTTAGCAACATTTCCAAATGCATGCCTCCAATGGCCGCTGTCTAATCACTGCCAAAATCTACATGCAGTCCAGTATTTGCATTTATGCTCCTTCTTCTTTTTCTGCCTATATAGGTATACGTGTTGAGTTTCGAAACCGTTGTTTCATTGTTTTCAAAGAATGCTCGACGAAACTCATTCCAGGTCAGCTTTCTTGTGATGTCTTTCGGCAAAAATGCACATGCGGTAAGAGTCAACGCTTCGTCAATGCATACTACGGCGTGCCAAGGCTCCATGCGGCTATGACGTCGTCAGAGAGTCCGGTCACCTTACGTTGCCTGGCCGCAGCACCTTAAACCGCTACGTCGGTGCTTGCAATGGTGAAGTTGTATCGTCTCTGATCAAGCAAAGGCTACATCAAGAGGTCAAGTTACATACTGAGATATTCATCCGTTATTAACCCCTAATTGTACAAAATATATACAAATGTGGTATTCGTCTTAGGAAATGAAAGGATCGCTGTAGTCGGTTACAAGTCAAGAAGGTAAGAGAAGCTTCTCCACAAGCGTGATGCGCCCGTTTCAAATCCCTCCACAGTCGAAAGAACAGTTCACTGGAAACGTCCCTTGTTCCGCTTCAATAAATAGATATTAGCTACAGAGTGATGCCAACTTGTCTCCGACAACCATTTTTTAAGAAAGCGACCTTTGTATTCATCGGAGATGAAGCCGAGCCCCTGAAAGTCGCCTTTGTATCCATCGGCGGGCTACCCCCGAAAGTCGGAGAGCAGCACCCGAAAGTCGTATTTGTTTCCATCGGAGGGGAAAACTCTAATCTCCATCTCGCGGCTTCCATAACGCTAAGTCAAAGTCAAAAGAGAAGGCAAATATTTACAGGAAGGCAAGACCCTCCTCCCACATTGGCCGCGACGTCACGGAAACGATGGGACGCTATTGGACTCGGAGGTGGCGGAGGGATATATGAATTCCTTCGAGGGGCATTTGTGAAACCTTGTGGACCTGTAATTTACGATAGTCGCGTACGAAATGTGATTCAATCTTTCGGCAGTCTGTAGAGAGGAGGGGACGTTGTCACGGTTCGTTGATCTTGAGATCGGAACAAGAGACTGGTTTGGAAAATAAACTCGCAACCCATCCGCTCTCCTTTCCGTTTGTCGGTCTTTCCAGTCACTACAGGTTTGTAGCCATATCCTCAGTGAAAGTTATTTTTTTATTTAACCATGTAACAGTATGTACCGTCCATTTTGTTTCGTTTGTATCGATTTCCTTTTCTTTGTAATACTCTCTTGCAAGCTTCCAGTACGATATGACATGAGGAAGTCTGTCTTAGGACAGCAGCTGCACCATTTGACTTTGAAAGTATTGGAGTCCATCGAAGAGGCGGGGTTTCAGGTGATCCGAATAGTTGAAAAACGATCATGGATTAAACCGCAAGATACATCCTTATGCAGCGTCATCACATGCAGCGATTTTGCTCCGGAAGCGGCGATGTTCCCTCCGCCGCGACGCTCTGGCCAGCTGCAGCGGCAGAGCGGCGTGTTTCCAGAAGGTTCGGAATTTTCACTGCACGGCGGAGAACGACGTAACAGGAGGAAAAGCATGGCGGTAAAGCTCGCGCATAGGATTGCTTTTTCACGTTTTTCAAGCAGACAAAATGCAGAGAAAATACGGAAGCGCCGGTTTGCGGTTCTCTTTTATTTCCATTGGTGGGTTCAGACTTTTTGGCTCCAGTGGTCGCGTCGAAATCACACGTCGCCCGTCGCCTGTACTCGCCAGCTGCTAACCACCGGGTTTTGCTACGTACTAACAGCAAAGTTTTCAGTGATGACGTGGAAAGACTGTTGTCCTCCACAGGGCAGTTGAACGAACCCACACGATCAGACCGACTACGCATGCTCTTTAATCCCTCCAAAAAATACTGGTGATGGGCTTCTTCGCCTTTCAGCAGGTGGAAGTACCACTTAAAGAATTTAGGTCCACTTGGTGCAACGCTTTCGGGCAATGGCTGAAAGCAGTGCCACCAAGCACATGACTGCTATGATACATTCGAAAGAAACCGCGGCAGCGTTTCAATTCATGAGTTCTGGGAAACCCTACCCAGCGTTTCTACAGGCTGTTCCAGGTATACGTTAACTTACAGCTGCCTGATGCTCACTCTGTTGTGTTTATAGATGTGCCAGCACCTGGGATGAGATCTAGCACAATCGGCCTGAATGCGGGATTCCTCGTCAAGCTTCAGGAAGATCACGTTAATTGTGCGGCCTGCGTGACACAATCTGGGCTCCATCAACTTACTTCTATCAACTGCGCTAATCTCTAATATCGAACATCTGAGGCTTGTCCACTCAAAATGAAGATTTATAGGTCTAATTTGCAATTGAGAAGCCCCCACGGAAAGCTCTGCGCAAACGGGCTGCCTACTGTCAGCAAAATGTCCGAATGATTCGTCTGCAGTACTACTAACGGCATCAAATAACTCTATTTTCAATCACGAAAACGCCACGCTGGAGCGCAACTGTATCCTGGTCGAGCGTCCATTGAAAAACATCGTTCGGTTCTTCCTCTCATACTACACCAACTCTGTGACCCTGACAAGTGTCAAGTGCACAAGAGTGAAACAACAACCTGCCCTAGAAAACTTCTGGACGTTTGATTCGGAGAGCAACCGGAACGGTCAAAGCCTTGAAATAAAGACTCAGTGTGTCAGTGTCCAACGTTAATACAAAAACAACGTTTTATAAACATGATTTTGATTTGCCAATTGCAGGAAACGACAAACATGCAAAAAAATCGTTGAGCGGTTTATAGGGCACGCTATGCTGGTTTGCCGACACCTCTGCGACGAAATCGGTCACACGCCTACTGACGATTTCGCAGCGATATCAAATTTTGCGCAGGGAGGGGCTGCATAACGTCGCCCCGTCATGCGCCCTCGACTGATATGCGGGTATCAGTGTTCTATCAGACTTGGACGTAGTTCAACTACTCTACTCAAACTACTGTAGTTTAACTACTTTTTTGAGTAACTTGGTAACTTTAAATTACAACTTGATTTGGGTAATTAGTAGTTTATTTTAACTACTTTTTCAGGTAACTTCGACTCAAATTACTAACTACTTTCGAAATCTAGTGCTAATTTTGCTCATCACGAAAGCTTGAGCGCAGAAATGAATAAGACGCCGGCAGATGAAGTGGCATTCCCGAACAAGGGGCCCCCTTGTTCGGGAAGGCGTCCTTGGGCCAAGGTGGCGACGAGCAGCCAAAGCATAACACCGGCGCACACGAACGCAGGAAGAGATGCCTTGGTCGGGTATTGACCTAATCCGGTAATGCACGCAGGCGCCGCGTTTCCAGCTGCAACCGTGAAAGACGGGGACACTCCGAGGGTTGTTGTTGTTTTCGTGTTGCCTGTCTTTAGTGCGTTCTGACTGAAGTGGTAGGTTCCACGGGAGGGCGCCACTGGAATGACCTCGCAGCTGGGGGCCTGTTCCCATGGTCGCCTCGTCGTCAGCGCATACGCCTTTGCAAAGCCGGACTCCCCCGCGCACAAACCCTGGCACAGATAATCCGTTCATGGGAGCACGTTCCCTTTTCCACCTGCAACTGTACGAGCGACGATGCTTGTTCACGTAATCCTTCGCGTCCTTCCGACCTTCCATGCCTGGGAGACCTCCTCTTTGTTAAAAACGATTTACTTGTCAGCCGTGTCTGCGTGTCAGGTCGCGTCAGAATATTGTAGTCGCCGGCGAGGATTGCGAGTCACCCTTGGGATCTCCTTTTGTTGGACCCGGCGTCAGCGGCGAAGTGTACTTCGGTTCATCTTAACAATTTTTTTTTCTGTAGCGTAGCATTACCATTACAACGGGACGCGCAGTCGTCCGGATGATCTCATCGTCGTGGCGCGAGACTTGAACCCTTGACGGTCTGGTGCACTCGCTCAGCGTACTCTCGAACGTTGTCGGAATAAAGAGGGGCCAGTCATAACATAACACACCAAAGAGGGGCCAGTCATAACGTCTGTTTAGCTTGGCTGGGGACGTCTTTAGAAGGAAAAGGGGAAAACTCTTCTATCAAGAAGTTTGAAAGTCATTTGCTTCTGCGAGCGAATAAACTATTTAGGGAAAACGCAAGCCATAAAACACTGCATTTATTTTAGGCTCGGAGGGTTTTTCATTGATCAAAACTGCTGTTCATATTGCTACCACAAAAATATAAAAAAGTAACTTCGAAAGTAACTTCAAAGTAACTCGCTACTTTTTACAGTAGTTAGTAGTTTACTCAATTACTATTACAAATGCGTAATTTCTACTCTACTCCAATTACTTTTGGCGTCGATACTCAGTAACTTAACTTAACTACCTTTTTTGAGTAATTTGTACATGTCTGTGTTCTATACACGCTCCTCAAAAAAGGACAAAGATAGTTCATCGTTCCTTCTGATTTTTAAAACGCGTTCCCGTTACAAGTTCCATTTGCAAAAAGGGAGCTCGTTCCCGTTACAGTAAAAACATGGAACGTATCGTTACATATACGTTACATTTGTATTTTGCTGATTACTATATTTAAATAAATGAAGGAAACTGTTTTTTGGTCTATCCCATAAAATGGGAACGTACACATTTGAATGCCGTGATGGAAGAGCATCAGGAGAAGAAAACAAGCGGCAGCAGGAGTTTCATTTGTTGATTCATTCACCTTTAAAAATCAAAACTTTTAATCCATATTTATGTTTGTGGTGGGCGATTCAGACAAACCAAGTGTACTTTTACCCCACACTGCAACTAGCGTTTTACAACAACCGCATATGTTTCAATCTAAGTCCCTTGTTTGAACTTAATAACAGTTGCTTCTCGGTGTTGCTGTCCGCAAGACGAGCATGTGAAGAAGTGGGTAGGGCTTTCGGGAGAGCAGTCTTGACAACCACAAGCCCTAATTCTTTGTGAAGGTTGGATTCGTTGTTCAGTTTGAAGGCGCGGGACAAGGGGGGAATGAATAAAGGTTAATTTTGTGTATCTTTTAGGTCACCAGTGGTCGGGATACAATGGTTTGTTCGATATCTGGTAATCTGTTCTTTTGTTGTAACTTTAGGTCTCTTTGTGGGAAGTTCAGTGATGGCTGTAGTCGGCCTTGGATTTCTGGGTGTATGAGGATTCAGTGGATGCCAAGAAAATAGCTGAGTTTGAAACTTCCTTTCTCGCTCTCCTTTTTTTTCGACTAAAAGTTTTGCCTTTTGTACCGCAGTCTCGAGCGCTGAAAAAAGAATCGATGTCCGTTAGCTCTCGTGGACCAGACTGTTACCAAGCGAAGACTACTACAAAATAAATACCAAGATAAGTAACCAAAAAGTTAAAGAGATCCTGCTCTTCGTAAAGATATTGTTTTGGTGCTTTTAGAATTTCTCTTAGAAATAAAATAAAAATTACCCCACTGGAGGAAAAAAGGAACGCCGTTCCTTTTTCCGTTCCAGTAAAAAAGTAACGAGTTCCCGTTCCAGTTCTACCAACGCAAAACGTTCCTTCGTTTGAATCTAAAAGAAACGTTTGAATTTTCGGGTGAGCTTTCTCGCATTGAAGGCAATGAGAGAAGTCTACTTTAAACTATCCCATAGTTATATCCACTTAATAACTCATAAGCGTAATTAACCTATACATTTCCCGTCCATCATCCCCGTCCATCTAGAAGTCCGCGAAGCATGAATGGTTGAGAACCTACTGTTCTAGATAAAGAGAACAATTGTTACAAATGGCTTGTAGGGGTTCTTTACGAATAACGAGCAAGGTTTAGTTTTTCAGTAACATGTCTTGTGCTCATAAACCAACCTGTTAAAATGTTTCTAAATTCTAAATTTATTTTTGTGTGCACGTGTGTGTGTCGGGGGGGGGGAGATAGAAAGGCCAGGGGTTGATTTGTTGGGTATGTTTCCCTTTGTGTCCGGTGGGCATAGGCCGGTTTTTTCCTAATATTTGTGAATCACGTGGGGGCTAAGTGTGGTTTGGGTTTTTGTGTTGGTGTCCTTGGCTGACTTTGTTTGTTCGTGTGGTAGTTAGAAGGGTTGCAATCTTTACCTCTTTTTATCTGTTCGATGTGTACTTATCATTGGTCCGGTGACCCTATTTAAGGATAATTCGCCCCATTACAACTTCAGCTGTGTTTCGAGCTTTGTTTTTCCCGTGAGGTTTTTCCCCCGGTCTAGGGTTATCATGTTCAAAGGACATTCCTAAACAACCCCTTCTGGTACTCATTCGGCGTGTGCGACCATTTTCGGTTGCTGAGTGACTTGACGCTCTCCAATCCAAGCATGTCTTTGTTCTGATTCAAGAGTCCCCCAGCCTAAACGTGTGTAGTTTTGGAGTCTGCGTAACATGCAAGTCTGCCTTGCAATAGGACAACGTGCCGAACTTGTCTACTAAAAGGGAATTTCCTAAAGCACATTTTTCAACGACTCAATAGCTAGCGCTGTCAATTGCATCGCACCTTGTGTGTCAGCTTAAATTTTATTTTTAATCGGCCTCTCGATAAGGAAGTCTCATCAAAACTCCACCTACTGAGCGAACACCTTGCATGCCCTTGAGGTTCCCAAAATGATTTGTTCTGCACTTCGAGGTTGACAAAGCGCAAGGTAAATTGACCCAAGCGGCAGAGCGATGATATGATGAGAATAAACTATGTGTTTGAGTAGAGTTCTTTTTGCACCCCATCGCCCTGTTAGCGTAATTCAAAAGATAACCTCTAAGGATGACTTCTTTGGAGAGTAGAGAAGGAATGGTCAATGGTCGCTCTGCACAGAAAGTGACATACGGATTGTCCTCCGCCATGGTTTGAGAAAAGACGTATAAATGATTATTTCTGTTGCGAAAGCTGTCAGGAGAAGGTAGGAAGATGCTCCTGTTTTATTCGGAAACTGTTGTGAATGACGCTAGTAGTATCACTTCACGTGGAAAATCACATAAATAAAGAACCAAAACCTAGAAAGCAGTATTCACACTTTACGATGCAAACCGACGCATGTCTTGTTTCGCGTTTACGAATGTCAGCACGGAGAAGAAAATTCGTTAGCATGTGTTACATCAAATTTTATTCCAGATTACAATCTTCTCAAGAGGGTTACGTTAGGCTCCGCACTCAGCTGAGCGCTGTGTCTGCGAATGACCTTGTGGGGGCATCTGCAGGCAGCCCGCTTGGCGACAGTTGAGGTGGGGCGTGCTTCCACTCAGTTACTCCTTTCAGGGTGTCGCATCTGCATTGCCAATTTACGAGCAATGATGAGCAAATAGACCCTTTTCAAGAGGGCGTGCCATCTATACTTCGCTTCACCTTTAGGTTTAGACGAAACCGAGGCTATGAGTTTTGGTACCAAACAGACAGCGTGAAAAGCGCACCGTCATGGCGTTCGTCATGTTTCTGAACGTGTTCTATCATCGCTGAATCCATCATAAACGAAAAAAAAGGCGAAGTGACGTGGGCTTTTGACGCCGCCTAATTGGTCCCATTAGCTCGTAGCGTCATGATTCTGTACATAAAAGGTCCCGTGACTTGCACTTTCGACTCGGGTTAAATGATCCCCTTAGCTCGTAGCGTCGACTACTTCTGCACTTAATTTGAAACGAAGTATAGATAGCAGCTGCACCTGCTATCCGAGTCCGCGATTGTTTGGGCACGCACTACGAGCATGTATTGACACATAGTGGTAGGAGTTTGTGGAGGTGACATGCCGACACCAGAGGTGAAGTCAGAAGTGTGGAAGAGCACGTACCCCAACGATGACCGAAACCACTCTTGTTTTGGACACCCTCAGGTGCCCGCCTGCGGGCACTTAAGTGACCAAACCACGGCTGTGGTTTTGGTCATCGTTCATCGTCCCCCCACACTTCTGGCTTCACCTCTGGTGGCGGCAGGTCACCTCCACAAGCTTCCTACCTCCATGATAGCACATGGGCGCTGCGCCAGTGTTAGTGCGTGAGCTCGGCTCGGCTCGTATCGGGAAGCGCAGTGCTGTGTCAGCGTTTGGCGAGGATTCAGATCCGATCACACGCCTCGTGCCGAATTGATAGATGGATGGATGATTGATGGATGTTAATGGCTACACCCTTTGTAACGAGCGGTAGCTTACGCCACCTAGCCTAAGTCTAAAAAGACAAACATACGATTCCTCCCGCCCTTCTAATCCAATTTTCTTCCCCTATCACCAGCCAGTGGGATGCAAAGTTAACCTTTTGTGCGATAGGAAAAAAACTCAAAACATCACCCCCGCCTCTTCCCCCGGGGAGGGAGTTGGCAATTTTTTCTGGTCAGACTTTATCGTCGTTACCCCAGCACCGAACCCACAGGGAGACAGGGTTCAGACTTTGTGCCGGACAGGCACGTAGCCAGGATTTTGTTTCGGGGTGGCCCGCCCATGAGAAAATGCTGTATGAGGGGGATGGGGGAGAGGAGGCCCTCGCAAAATTGAAGATTTCGGGGGGGGGGGGCGGGCCCCATGCCCCCCCCCCCAACCCCCTGGCTACGTGCCTGGTGCCGGAGCCACGCGGGAGGGAGTCCCAATTTTGCTCTTTCCCGCCTGTTCCTATCCGTGCTAATTAGTTTTGCATCATTTAGTTTTCCCTACATAATTTCCACCAATCTTCTAATCACCTCTTTGTGACAGTAATTCTTTCTCTTCCGTCTTTTCATTGTTGCCAGTGAAACCCAGGGCCCCGGCCAAATCTGTTACCCCTTCCGGAGGGCAGGGCGAAGCCCCGTGCACTTGAAAACCAAGCGCTTAAGTGTTTCGCTCTCATTTTGGCAGGCGGCACATAATGTGTCTCTCTCCGGAAGTTTAGCCCTATACGTCGTCGTCCTCAAAACTCCCGTTCTCGCCCCAAACAGAAACAAAACTTAACCAGTGAATTGTCAAACATATTTTCCTTGATATGTCCTGTTTCTGTGACCTGTACATCGTTAGAGCTGATTTTCCCTGCATTCTTTTCCCACCCATTTTTTGTTGTTGTTTTGTCTCGTTCGCTTTCTTGTCCACTGAAATTGTCCGCTCAGCCCCATCACTATAAGTATTTAAACGTTAAGCTTTCGGGTTCGGTTTATTCATTCTGTGTTTAAACTTTTAATGTATAAACACTTCAATACATTCCATGCCCACCGCGTATACCCGATTTCTGTGTAATTTGGTTCCAATTTCAATTTACTAATTGTCTCCCTGCTCTTAAAAGACGACCAGCCCATGCCCCTTTGTTCTCCCTAATTTGGTGTATTTCCATGTGCTCCCAGTGCCAATCTACCTACGCTTCTTTGTCGAATTTCTATTCCCGATTGAACCCCTGATTTCATGTACAGTGCCCATTGCCAAAAGAGAGTCCTGGTACTATCACTCCTTTTCATATACCGCTGACCACATCATATCTATTATTTTTCCTTAGTGCCTTGATCATTAAAATAGATGAATTTATTCCCCCTTTTCTATTTATATTCTCCTCATGTTCGATTATATATTTCCTTCCTTGATTTGAGCCAGACTCCCAGATATTTTTATTTTCCTGCGTGCTGTACCGCAATCATCTTGGATCCTCAGGGGTTCCCTCTTTTTGTGGTAAAATACCATTACTCCAGACTTGTCACCACTAAACTAAAACCCATGCACAAGGTGTCCCCTTCCTATGCACGTATTGACGCTAGCTCTTGTAATGTATCCTGGCTATCTGCCATAAGTAATATGTCGTCCTCATACTTCAGTTCTGGCCATACCATGTATTAAATATCCCCTCCTTACATATAACTCACTTAAAAACCCAAGTTGCTCTGCTCCAATTTCTTTGAATTTCACTAAGATATATTATGAAGAGTAGAGCTGATAGTAGAAAGCCCTCCCTGAGCCCTCTTTTCAATGCAGCGAGTTGCGTAGTTTCCGCTTCTCATGTTACAACTACCTTATTATCTACGTACACCTGCTGAAAAAGTCCAACTGAATTTGCATCTAAATTGTACTCCTTCAGCTGACCACAGAGGTTTTCCTGGCTCACATTATCGTACGCTCCTTCGATATGTAAATAAGCTAACCATAAATAGGTTTGGTTCTTCATTACTATTTCTATACATTGTGGGAGTGACGAAAAAGTTATCTTCAAGTCTTGTGTCTCTTCGGAATGCATATTGGAGCTCACCCAATATTTGTATATTCGCAAGCAAGCCACATTGGTGGTCGCCATGAAATGGCGTCCACCAATGTTGCTTCACGGGGATCTGAAAAGGTATACTGAGGGGCGAGGGACGTCCGGGTGGGAAACAGGTACACGCAGTGTTTGGTCCGTCACAGAGAATATATAAAATAAAAAGGAATAACGAATTTCTAATATTGCGCCCCATGTCGAGAACATAAAATGTCGCTCACATAGTTTATGCAAAATCTTCGTACGATTTGGACGAAGTACAAAGTGGAACCATTGCATTTCGAAACACCACAACTAGAAACTGGTTTATTACGTGGGATAACGTCCTATCGTTCTGAATTTGTATGGAAGTTAATATGGCCGAGCTTATATCGTAGTTTTATAAACTTATTTGCAGTATTTTCTTTTAGGTTGGTCACTTCTATGAGGTACAAATCGCTTAAGATATTAACGTGAAACCTTTTGCCTCTTGTCACTTACAAGCTAACAAAATAAAATTAAAAAGTTATCCAAGACTACTTCCGAGACGAAATATGAATCTTCCACGAAAGGGCCAAGGCCAGCAGCTTTAACAAATGCCCAACTAACCAAGAAGCATAATTCAGGAGCTTCTTAGACTAAAAAAAAGTAATGCAAAAAGCACGCCTTCACTTTTAATGCGAAAGCATTATCTGTGTCATGAAGCGAACCTTCGTCATCAGCTTTGAAGCCGCGCCAGACGGCTCCTTCCCTGTCTCAATGTCGCATGTGACCGAAATCTGAGGCATAGACTCCTATCGACTGGCGCGCGTCATCAAGGGACGATGTTCCATTGGCTCTCGTGCGGCGGGGTGAGGCGTCCAGTGCGTCGGACACACCGCTAGGCGGCTACGACTGCCCGAGAGGCTTTCCCCTCCTCCCGCTGGGTGCAGCCCGCTCCGCCCGCCGACTGTGGGGTCTTCGATCTTCATTAATGGCGTCCTCAAGCCGCTCCTCATAAAAGTGGGGTAGGATTCCGCGTCTTTTGTGTTGCATCCAGCAAATCAAGAAGCATTGTTCTTTTAGCGAAAAGCAGTTCGTCGTGTTCTGCATCTAACAGCGCTGCTTCCATAATCGCGTATCGCTGTTTCCCGTAGGCCTCCATTTTCCTACTCTCGTCAGCGCGCCGCGAGCCGATGCTGTCGAGAATATAACGGCTAAATGCGCCTAAAACCACTGATATCCCTCTCGGATCCCCGCCTTTCCTGTGAATGCTTGATTCGGGGAGGGAGACCCGCTGGTTCCGCCGATCACTGACGTCACGCTCATCCTTCCCCGAAGAGCATCCTTCGTGTGAACACCCCTCAAGCTCACTAACATCACAGTTTGCTAGCAGGTAGTCCCGTTGGATCTGTATAAATTTTGGTGCAAGATTTTTCAAGCTTTTTTTAAAGGGGTGCGGAAACGAACTATTCGCACTTGTTTCTTTGTTTAGATCTGGTCATTGTTGCGCCGGCAGCAGAGAAACAGTAATCTAGACATGTGTTTCAG
>JAZHYW010016294.1:0-33337 GCA_037355805.1 Ixodes ricinus
AACGGCGTTTAGCGACGGCAAGTTATGAGCGTATGGGAATTTATAAGTTCACGTGATTGCTAACTATGGACATGCGGACAATGACGACCTGTTTTGTCGGGAGATGGAGTAGCGGTGATGACCTGATATCGGACGAATCGTGGCAGACGAACAAGCAAGTTTCTTCTCAGCGAATGGTAAGCGTCCAGTGTCAAGCACAGCACGGCTACCGACGTTGTCGACGTTTCGAACACTTACCACTTTCGACAAAAGTGCTGGCACATCAGCTAACTTTGTGGAAAGAGTCGAAGGCTTCCTCGAGTCCAGCGCCATCATGAACTGTAACTGAAAACGATCCACTCTTCACTCTGTGGGTGGCGAAACGTATCCGCATCTGCGGAGTCATGGTCGATGCGTACTCTAAGTGGTTGGAAGTTTACACGATGCCTGCCACGACGTAAACACGCGTCATAGACGTTCTACGCTCTCTTTTCCCTACTTTTGCCCTATCAAAAATACTTTTCTCTGATAACGCGCCAAATCTTGCTTCAAATAAAATAAACAAGCCCCCCCCCCCCCAAAAAAAAAAAAATGGCATCAGGCATCACATTAGTGCACCATACCATCCTGCAACTAACGGGCAAGCAGAACAGTGGGTGTGCGAAACGAAAAAAGCCCTCTTAATTGAAGCTTACGGAAGAAGCAGTTCAGTGAAGAATCGCCAGGTTCTTGTTCCAGCAGCACGCGACGGTTTCATTTTACACGGTAAAAACACCCGCCGAAACAATATGTTCGGCGGACGAAGAGCCACACCGCTCGATCTCATATGATACTATGGCCATGAATGAAGATCGAGAGACTCCCAGATCGGGAGTAATGGCAGATTATTCGGTCGGACAACTTGTGTACGTGAGGAATTTCAGCGGAAGTCGGGCCTTCCATGTAAAACTTGAGTGAAAAAGGCTCTATGTTGGTTGACAAGAAGGTGTCATCCCTCTGAAGACGTTGGATATCAATGCCCTTGAGTGTAAATATAACGAAATCACAAAACTCTCTTTGTGTATTGTGTAACTGCCCTTGTATTTGGTAGTAGAGGCTATGGTGGTGATTTGGACCTTTCACACCAGGCTCCTATTTCTTATTTTTCGCCTCATACTCCTTTGCGGTTTCAGTAGTCTTCAAGAATCTTTTGGAACGGGGACAATTTACGTCAATGAGGCCATTTGTTCCAAGTAGTCAATCAGGGAATGCTGCTAGAAATCCGTCCTTTATATTAACGAATAAGCCGCACTTCTGCACATTGCAGTTTTCCTGTTCCACGTACAGTTGTAAAGCAGCATCCTCATTGATTCTACCATATTCTGTTGCGGGTGAAGAAAGGTCTTTGGGTACACGATACTTGAAACAAGTCTGGCACTGTACGTTGTGGTTCGACACCCACTAATATCGTCGTCCTTATAGAGCCTGATAATTTAATCATTACTTCGTCACCTCATATTGCTCTTCATCAACAGTAAGTACAATAGGCTACCGCCATATTACAATTCAAGAATTGAAAAATTGAGTCGTTCAGTCCTTCAATATGTTTATTAATTATATAATGTTATTACGTTACATTACCTCGAGACGATCGACGTCCATCGTCGATCTTCAAATACTTATATAAGGGGGGGGGGGGCGATCGGTGGCCGAGTGCATGTCTAGCGCACACCAGCTCGGAACACGTGGAGCGAAAGCTCGCGCTGCAGAACCCACCCCGCCCCTGCCCGTTTCGATGTGGAAGAGCATCATACCGGCGTATGGTCGTGTATCACTACTGCGTGGTGCACGTTAAAGACCCCAGGTTTGCGGTTGTACCGCACTGGCTAAATTGCTCATGTACACCTGAGACACCAGACGCCCACTAAGGCAGACTAACTTCCGGCTGTATAAACATACACACAACAATTTGCAATTAGACGCACAATCACAAAGAACACAGCGTGTCACCTCTTTTTTTTTACCGTCTTTTTTTTAACCAGCGCAAGCTCGCGCGTTCTCTCTTTTGAGACGGTTAGAACTAACGTTGATTAGAAACCGTCGCACATAAAACCCGCGTTTCTCCTACCCGGCCGCTTCCTCCTCTCATTATGTGTAGGT
Source organism: Ixodes ricinus (assembly GCA_037355805.1). Taxonomy (NCBI): domain Eukaryota; kingdom Metazoa; phylum Arthropoda; class Arachnida; order Ixodida; family Ixodidae; genus Ixodes; species Ixodes ricinus. The sequence continues at coordinate 2,119 of JAZHYW010016294.1, forward strand.
GGTTAAAACTAAATAAGCTATAATAATGGTGTATTATTCATATTTAGTTTCAGTTTCAGTCAGGGGAAAGGAGGTTCGCGGGAAGTAGGGCCAATAAATGAGCTGCGCTTAGAGTATCGGCACTCTCTTTTTCGACAGTGTTGTGGACGCCGCCATTTTGGTGCTTGTGCAGAGCCAACGGTAGAGCAGGCGCAACTGCCGATCGTCATGATTCAAAATTGCGACTTCCTCAGCATTAGATTCGGTGTTAGGAAGCTCATGTAATATTGCTTTGCTTTGTCGCAAACTGTTTAATGTGGAGGACGGAAAAGCGTTTCTTGTGATTTCAGATACAGCTTCAAATAACTGGACACCATGATTTTAAGCCACAATATGGCCAAGTGTCGCTACTCTGAAGCGTAGCTTATTTAATGACACTATTCATGCCCTTGTTCAAGAAGCTTGTAATACCTGGAGGGTCCATGACGTGAGCCCTGTGGATTCCACAAGCCACTACCTTTTGACACCTGCCTCTTCCTCATTGTTCCCGCTAGTGCCAGTAAATTAGCTATGCTTCAGAGTAACGACACTTGGCCATATTGTGGCTTACAATCATGGTTGCCAGTTATCCGAAGCTTTATCTAAAATCACAGGAAACGCTTTTCCGTCCTCCACGAATGTTTAAACAACCCGCGACAGAGCCTAGCAATATTGTATCAGCTTCCTAGCACCGCATCTAATGCAGAGGATGTTGCACTTTTGGATCATGACGATCGGCAGTTGTGTTTGCTCTGCGCAAGACCCAAAATGGCGGCGCCCAAAACAATTTTGGGGAACGGAGTGCCGATACTTTGAACGCAGCTCATTTAGTGACTCTAGGCATGAAGTGAACTCGGGTGTATTCTTTCCCTCTTCGTCTTTATCGTTTATTGATTTCAATTATATCGAATAATGAACACTTTATATCACGCTACGCTTGTGTAATTATTTCTCTTAGATTTATTAACCTGACCCAGTACTTAAACCGTTCATTTATCGATAGTAAATCTTCAAATATATTTTCTAAATGTGAAGGTGAAACGACACGGAGATTGATGATGATACAGACGCCAACGCCGCCCTCGAAAATTGTTTGAACTTGGAAATCAGCAGTTTTGTCTGCCATCCGCCAGGTAGCACAACAAAACACCCAAACAGTTTTTAATTGTTTTTAAAATTAGCTAAGCTCTACAACTATCAAGAAACCAAAGCAAGATCATTGGGAAAATCTAATACATCGCAATGTATATCTATTCCATAGAATAAATGTTATTAGATGCCAATAAATCTGTTTGATGTCCAAAAAAGATGTGCGTCAAAAACAGGTAAGTTTGAAGGGCTCCCGGAGCGTTATGACTTTGAAAATAAAAAAAAGCCACCGTCCACCTCTTGGGCAACTATTGTAGTTCTAAATGTTCTAAACGATTTTACCATGGTTTAATTATTTACTCAGCGGCATTTGAATTACGATGACTCGAAGCACAAAAAAGTGCTACGTTTGATATAGAATATCTAAACAAAAAAATATTACACAACATTAATTTTTTTTCTGCATATTACCAAATATAATCACTACATCTGTAGCTAATTTCATTGCCCTAGCGCTTGCCATTAAAAGTATATTTGTGCTGAAAAATGTCAATTTTAGGGCAATATTTGGAGAGCTGTAAAAAACAAAGTAGTGCAAATACCAAAAAAGTATACCGTTACATTCTGCTCCGACATCATCTTAACAAAACTGCTCTATTGGAACCGTGTTATCTTTAATGAATCGTTCGTAAAACATGAACCAGCGGAGCAAGTGAGGGTCCGCGCCATCATATTCACAACGCTACAAATGCGCATGAACAGTATAAACCAATACATACATAATATCAAATGAAAGAGGATTGCATTGCCTTTCGAATGACATCAATCCCACAAAACAGTGCTTAAAAGGAGATGAGTAATGACCTACCAAAAAGTACCTAAACTGCCACACTGGCGGCGGTCCCACGGCGGCCATCTTGAACAAGCCATTAGTTCAACCACTAGATGGCGGCACTCATCCATGTGGCCAGTAAACAAGCTCGTGACAGTGATGTTCCTCCTCTGCTCTTAATTTCCTCCTTTCTGCTGCACGCCCGTGCACGTTCAGCGCTCAGCGCGTGCTCCCGCTGACACAAATGCCAGCAAACGTGCCAGTGGTGCTAGCAGTGCCCAGTTCGCAGAGAAGCGGAGCCCAGCTAGCTCATCGACCCGATCGAGAGTGCCTAGCTGGGAAAAATTTGTTCTTTGATACTGGCTTTGTTCTGCGCTGCAGGGTTGGCAAAGCGATTTCGTTAGAGGCTCACAAGCCAGGAGCTATCGTTTTAACTATTCAAGAATTAAAAATATAGTCAATCAATCAGTGAAGAATGTTATCAAACCTTAAAGAACATATATAAAACATGCCTTGTCAGCATTTCGTGAATGAGAGAGCTTTTGCACGACATAAACGTTTAAATTCATTTTGCTGTAAGTCAGAGCGCAGCCGACATAACAGGTAAATGAGGCCAATCTAGCAGAGTCAGAAAACACTATGTCACGGAGCTCAACGTTTTAGAGCGTGTTTTTCGTCCCCGGTCAAATCAATCAAGCGCAAACCATGCACCATGGCCTTGCGCTTTTGGTATGCGTGTTTGTGCATTTTGATCTATAATAAAACAAGCAATAGCAGATTTTTTTTTCAAGACGGGTGTTCAGAAGGGCGCTCAATATAACTCATCATTTGGATGGTAGTTTGATTCAACTTGATTACCAATTATCTGGCCTTATAAATAACCACTTCAATATTGTTGAAATAGTACGCCGAGGTCGAAGATTATGCATGTTCAAGAAAAGAATAAAAGTTTATTTTTTAGCCCCAGTAACCTAAACTTAAAATTTGTTAGGCGAGTGGGTACCAGATTTTTAAGTGCTTTTTATAGTGCTTTTGATATTTTTTACAATATTAATTAAGTCGTGATAATTTGACGTTGAAAAAAAATATACCAGCGTTTTACATGTATCTTTATAAACATGTATTTTACATGTATCTTTATATACATGTATTATACATGTATGTGTTTCTGTTTGAATGCAACAGAAATGGAGAATTTTACAGTAACGCTGGCATTGTATGTTAAAGGGAAGCTGAAACAGTTCTTGAAAAAAACGAGTTAGAGGTGAATTCTGGTGTATTTTTATCCCGTGAATCTGAATATCACATTCGTTTTCCCTGAAGATGCAACTAAAAGCGAGAAAACGCGAAAAATCTCCGACCTGTTGTTACGTCATAAAAGGATTTTTCGGCCGCCCAGCGCGTGTCGCTCGTGTGGGCAGCGCGTGCAATGGCAAGCTTGCCAGGTGTATATGTTTCCGCAATGACGGCAGTCGTGACGTCTCTTTCTGACCCTTTTCTGAAAATAGCAAGAGTGCGCGTGCATAGCTTTGGCAGGCGCTGAAGATGCGCGAGAGCAGAGATTCCGAAAACTCCTTTGTGACGTCACGCCCCGGGAAGGAGGGGCTTTGGCGGTACTTTAAAAATTAATTTCTGAAGGCTCCGTGCGCCAAATTGAAAAATAATCTCGATATTCCTGATCCTGGAGGTATAAATTGAAGGCCATTGAAGTGTTTTTTCTCGAATACAGAACCGCTTCAGTTTCCCTTTAATGAATGTGATCTCAATGATGTCGATGTGAATTATTTGTATTTGAAACTTTTGATGACGTTGATATTAATTATCGTGCGTTTCGCAATTCGACGCGCGAGTGTGTCGAATTGGGACGCATTTTTGTGACGAAGTGACGCGGCGCCGGAGTGCCTCTCGCGCCAGCTTCTCGTGCAAGCCGCTCCCTAATCTGCTCATGATCGTGATCACGATCGAAGCAGGTGGACATCCGTTTATTCTAGCTAATGCTATGTTCACACTACTAAAGCCGCTCAATCTGTTTACGTTTGTCTTGCAAGTAGCGTCAAATGCGCCAGTGCACAAGGCCCGTGTCTGGTGCGGCCCTTGGAAGCTAATGGCGGCGCAGCGCTGAATTGAGCGGCGCTTTGGAGCGAATGGCCGCTCGTGGCACGTGTCTGGTGTGTTTCCACCCCAATGATTGGCGCTATTTGACCAAAAATATAAAAACGCCTTTATCAAGGGGATTTACATCTGCCTAAAGCCCCTGGATGTGTTTGCATTTGTTTTCCAAGTAGCGTAAAACACAACAGAGCGCGAGGCCCGTGTCTCGAGAGACCCTTGGAAGCAAATGGATGCGCGGCACTGAAATGAGCGGCCCTTCCTTGGAAACGAATGGTGGCGGATCACCCTCCCGTGGCACGTGTCTTGCGCGGTGGCCAGAGGCATGAAGCAGCCTCGATGTGTTTGCGTTTGTCTTGCAAGTACGCGTCAAATGCGCCAGTGCACGAGACCTGTGTCTCGAGCGGCCCTTGGAAGCAAATGGCACAAAAACAGCAATGAACGCGCCCTCGTACGCCTTTATGGAAAGATGTATACTCCGTTGCTGGCGCGGGCGCGTGGCTTCATTTATGGATTGGTTTGCCTGAGAACACGTGCAAAGTTGAAAGTTTACGGCACATTCGTGGTTCGAATGAGGCATGGAATTCAGTTCAAAGAGTAGATTTGCATGCGACATATGAAGCACAGATGTCCTGCGGACTAAGTGATAACTAGGTCTGGACGTCAATTTTAATCGAATGATTAATCAATGGACCTATTGCTATATTACCCAGGCATGAAGGAGAATGCTGGGATTGGTGTTCCACGGGCCACACGCGCACGCCTTCCCCGTATAAAAGATTCGAAGTAAATAACCAAACTAAAGCGTTGACGAACGCGCGTGCAAGATGCCATTTGTTTTAGGCCTTTTCTTTAGGACAGTTCAACGTTGGGACAGTTACTGCTGCAGACGCCAGCACGTCCGGCGCGTGGAACACCATTCCCTGCATTCTCCTTGATGGTTGCGTAATTTAGTAATAGGCCTATAGGTTCAGCTGCGCTAAACGGACAATCGCATGGCGTTGAAGTGGCTGGGGGCGCATATAACGTTCTCCACTTCTTTCGAGTTACACATCTCGCCCCTACAGTTTACTTTAGGTCGAAATTTCACCTAAAGTTTGCTTTCATACAGGTGTACTCGTACACGTGCGTGGTGAAAGCGTTAAATTTTTAATATTTCCTGTGCCAAAATTTAACGGATCAACGGGTTAAAAATTTAATCGCGATTAAATCATTAATTGATTCATCGGTAGGTTATTAGATCAAGTGCCCAGACCTAGTTATAACGCAACGCAGGAAAACATAAGCAAACGTCCCTGTGTGAGTGGACATTGCCTCGTTCAGCAGTTTGAAGAGCAATGGCCGGGCTAGAGTGAACAGGCGTGATCTCTTACGGACTTTGCACCGGGAGTATAGTTGTTCCCTGCGGCGGCAGCTTGGATGGGTCGCTATAACCCTACCGATCCTACAGCGCTTTAATTCCTTCTGAGAGTCACGTCCTCCTCACCGTGTTGTCCTCTTTGCTCCGGGGTTGAGTTGGATAAGTTTATAGAGTAATTAGACCTACAGGTTGTGAGGCCGGCTGCCTTCAGGGACTTGTGCGGAACACGTCTTTCTCTTCGTCTACTTAAGAAACAAATTTGTATAGGCAAGCACTGTATTATTCTAAGCCGAAAGATCTGGATGAGCATCGTACCGGCGTGCGGTCGTGTATCACTACTGCGTGTGCACGTTAAAGACCCCAGGCTAGCGGTTGTACCGCACTGGCTAAATTGCTTATCTACAGTGGGTAACAACGTCGCCATGTTCTGGCAGACTAAACTCCTGCTGTATAAACAACTAACGACTAATTTTTTTTTCTAAGCCGAAACTTATTTCAATCGGCTCACTACAGTTATTTCAAGCAAGTTTAATTGCACACATTTTTAATCGCAGTGGTCGGGGAACAGTTGTTCAGGATGGCTCAGGCGGCGTTGGGCATGGTTGTGTGGTCGCACCCCTACGCGGCTAAAGAAGTCCCATTGCTCCTTGGCGAGAGTGAAGGCCACAAGGAAACCGCTCTCTAGCCCTGTCATGGAAGAACATGGCAGGGCAGCACTGAGCAACTCGCTTGATTTTATTTCGCATCACTCATTGCGGGGACTCCGCAAAACGAAAGAGAAGCGCGAGGAAACTTCACGAGTTGTGATCCTGGGCCGGCTGCTGAGACGCGACTGTCTTGAGACGCGGCTTGAGTCCCGCTCAGCTCGAGCGCTGGCTTTGGCATTGCTTTCTTTCCCACAGTCTCAGCTGAGACGCTGTTTCTAGCAAGTCGGACCTGGCTGCTTACAACTAGTTGCAAAGGACAAGGGTCGTGGTTGGTGTGAAGCGCAAAGTGGAAGCTTGGAGTCGTTGTATTGTTAAACCAACACCATGAAAGTTGATCGTTTTACACTATTCTTATTTGAATAAATGTAATAAAAATTAATCAAAAGAAAGACGATTTAGTGAGGGTTTCGCACATGTGCAACGCTTTTGATAGAGCACTTGGAAAAGGCGTTTATTAGACCCTTTTCCTGATCCTCAGATTTGGGTCACGATGACTGGCTGTTTGTTTCCGTACCAGTCACTGCGGTTTGCACATAACGTTCTCTGTAAGTTGTCTATGAGTAGAGTAACATGAAAACTGAAAATCTCAAATCTCTCCACGATGGCGACCAAAACAGAACCAGGGCGGTTGGAAAGCTGGAACCTTACAAAAAATATTTTGTTGAAAATCTTGGAGTGAAGGGAAAGAAATTCCCCTTCGTCGTCATCATCAGATGGAGTTGAATATTTGCACCTTTCGTGGTGTCGGAACATGGCGGGCAGCATTGAATAGCTTATTTATGGGCACTAGGTGTTTTCGAGAACTTGCTCGCGACCCTTGTGACGCGCTTCTCATTTTCTTTCTTTTTTTCTTGCAAGATTAACTGACTCACTGCAAGAACGAGGAAGTAGCGCGAGGAAATATATGATAAAAGAATCCTCTGCGTCAGGGACAGAATCAGCGCCACTTTGCCTGAACTTCTCAACCTCGAATTTCAGCCACCTTTCAAAAGATGGCGCAAGTGCGCGTCGTCTGCTACAACATAGGTTATTTTTATTATTTAGGACAATTAGTATGCTTTAAAATAATTACAATCATAGGCAGTGATTTTAATTAGAACGATAAAAGCTATAATTAAAGAATCGTTATTTAAATAGCTGTTCTCTTTTATGAAACCGGTTTCTTGCGTACAGAGTCGAGCTTCAAAATAGTCCCATGATTTAAAATTATTTTAAACAAATCTGGATATGAATACAAAAAAATCACGCTTCAGGTGAACCAGCTCAGTTCCTCTAGCATACAATTAAAAAAAATTAGATCAGATGCCAGAACGCTGTCTGAGAAAACCAAGAACGCGTTAAGAGAATTTTTTAAAATTTTATCACAATCAAGTTGTGTTTACATAAAAACGGGTGGCGTTGCACTTCTAATATTTTGTATGCGGAGTTCCTATATTTACCAGGAGCGTGCCCTTAAATGTCGTTGCTGCGTTATGATGTGACACTGAGTTACGAGACTTCAAAATTGCATAAAAAAGGCTCTTTTTGAATAAATATTAAAAAATGTGAGTGTGCTAATTCAGAAAAACACGTATGCAGGGAACTAGACGAGTCCTTCATCTTTTAATAAAAAAAGTAAGAACGCGTCTTGGATGCATTACAAGTCTAGAAACTTGGAATGCATAGAGGTATGTCTTTGAAAATATCAAAACTTGCACTTTTTGTTTTCTTATTGTGCGTTAAGTTTTAAAGCATGCGTATCATATTTTGCACTAAAAGAGTAATGATGAATTGGAAATTTATTTGCAATAAGAACGAAATACGTAACACGCGCAAAGACACGAGGCGCTAGTGTACCTAGGGTATACACCTCGCAAGTGGGCTCATATTCGTCTTCTGCGCATGAGAAAGGAAGTAGGGGTGACGTCAGATTGCCGAGCCCTGATTGGCTGATCGCGACCCCTTATCTAAGCGTCGTCTGCTCCTTTGACACGTCGTCTGCTCGCAACTTCGTCTGCGTCTGTCTTGCTTTTCCTGCGACTTTCGGAAATGCAGGTCTTTACGAAGCGAGCTCGACTTTGTCTTTCAGAGAGGGCAGACGAAATAATTCGAGCGGTACGTTGTTTTTGTCGAACAACTAGCAGACGCGCATCAAGGAGGAAGTCAAAGTACTCACTGGCGAGGTGTCCCGAGACGCCGAGGTTTGTTTGCTAAGAACCGAGAGTGAGCGTGTTAGTGTCCGCAAGTTCCCTCCCAAATAATTGTTTCCTCCTTTCGTGTGCGGCAAGACTCCTCATTCTTTAACGGCGTCGGCGGGTTGGCGCAGTTAACGTCGTCTGCTTTACATCTGCTAGTCAAAGCGATGGCTGCTTTACCTTTCCTGCGTCTGTCGATACACCGCTTTTTCACCGGTGAGAGTCACCGTTCCCCTCGGAAAACCAGGAGATGACAAGAGGAAGAGATTGACCTCTTAATCTAAAATTGAGGTCAGTGATCACAGTATAATACGGGAAGGGTTCACAAGGGTCGCGCGGGCATATTCCATTCAGCACGCCAGCCGGTCATGGGCAAACGGTCGCCGAGTCGGAGTGGCTGCTAGGCCTATCTGCCGAGTTCGCTTGGTCGGTGTCGGTGGAATCGTGGCCGTTGGAGCTTTTCCCGGGTGTTTGTGGATCCAGCGTTCTTGTTCGTCGTGGTGTGGTTCTACTACTTTTTTATTTCTTTCTTGCTGCTTGAAGTCGGGACGCGTGAGAAGCGCACGTAGAAAAATAAACGTACGCGTTGGTCGTCGCGACCGCGACGCTGTCGGCCATGCTGATTTGATCGTAAGAAGTGCGTAGCTTCGGAGCTGTCGTAGGATTTCGTCGTAACCTGCGCAAAACTTACGAAAATTTCGTTTCGTGAATCCGAATTTGTTAAGTTTTGTCTTACGCACATTTTTGGCGTAAGATCGTTTCGTGAATCTGGCCTCTGCACTTTCGAAAGTCGCCGGAAAGGTAAGACAGACGCAGAGGAGACGTTGCGAGCAGACGACGTTGCAAAGGAGCAGACGACGCTCAGATAGGGGGTCGCGATCAGCCAATCAGGGCTCGGCGTTCTGACGTCACCGCTACCCCCTGCGCAAGAAGCACAGGAACTTGCCCACCGCGCCAAGCCTGTCAGTCTTGCGCAGGAACAACAACACCTAGAGCATAAGGCCACATCGTTCTTCCTCCATAACGCTGAAGTGAGGGAATCGCGTATATATCTAGTGACGCATAAACTACGTATTTCCTCGTCTATAGGTTGCACCATTGAATAAATCGCACCGACGAAAAGTTTTGCTTTTTTTGGCATGCTTGTGATTTATCTGCTGACAGTAAAAAAAATGGTGCTAGAAAACAAATTTTATTACGCAGGAAATTTATTAGGATACACAACTATTTGTGGAGAGTACAGGAGCAAGACGTCAGTGTAATGACTTTTCGTTGAAGATGGTCTTGATTTTAAGGCGCAAACCTTCAGTAGTGTAATTGTCGAAAAATTGGATGATATATTTGAAAAGTAATTGTTTTATTTTCATCACGTTCTTCACTATAGCCCTGAAGTTTAAACCCACTTTTTACTCGTTGGAGCGTTCGCGTCTTTTCTGAATGTGCCCATTTCATCCTCACAATATACCATATGATGTAACCACGCTTCCTGCGTTTCCTGAGGAGACGGTGATGTCAAGTGTTGTAAACAAAGAAGTGACGCAACAAATACGAGCACATGCTACGCACTAAGTAAGCATTACTTGGAAAAATGCCCCAAAAAATTAGCTGTGCTCGTGAGCCAGTCAGAGAAATGGCGCGAAGCACAGACAGCTTTCCAGAGTTTCCCTTCGATGCAATAAAACAAGAATATTTTTGGGTTAAAAACAACGGGGGGGGGGGGGGGTCATGCTATTGAGAGCTGGTGATTCACTGCCGACACTTTCCAACTTTCGATGCGCTGATGAAACAAACTACACCGACTTTACGTGATGCCAAGTTGGCAGGAATGAGAGACGCACCAACCAGACGAAGAAAGGTCTTTGAGGTAGATTTTCTGCAGAACGCGGAGTCAGCCAATGGCGGCGAATAACAGGAGGCTTCGAGTGAATGACGATGCTCATGTTATGATTAGATCTGAAAAAGGCCATGCGAGAAGAGTGTGAGCAAGAGAAAAGAACATGCGCATTGTTCCGGTGGACATCGTATTTTCTTGTCTATTCGTATTACGACCTTCACCATTTGTTTCCATCCTTCTAATTTTCTTATAAGAGCCACCACTGCTCAATTTTATCTTATGGATGTACGTCCCGCTACATCTGGCAGAAAAACTTGCCATGCTACATATACCTGAAGAGTTCATGACATTACGTATGTCCGTGACATCACACGTTACATCTGTGCCGATTCCCTCCCCCTTATCCGTATGAAGGCAAGAGTACGATTCAATAAAATATCGGTGTTGGGAAGTATTTTAAGTACATCGTACTTAAAGAACTACTTCAATGAGCTTTAAAAACTTCTACTTCACTTAAAGTACATTCTCTGAGTATGTACTTGTTCTTTACTTAAAGGGCAACTTCGCTTCATTTTGATATTTAGAAAACTATGCAGCCCTCTTCAGTATCATATAGGAAGACCCCATGTCAAATATTACGATCTAATTCCGTCTATATATTTAATAAACTGGCCAGCAAACTTTCAAATGAGCCAAGTCGCCGAAATCTGCCAACTCTAGCGTGCGACGTGAGGCGCAATCGTCAGCGCAGTCAATGCGACGGAGTTGGAGCGGCCAACGTTGAACCACTACGCCAGAGTCATGACTACGTCATTCTCACGTTTTGTTTGTTTTTACTTCTCAGAGCGAAATTGAACGATGACGTCATGAGTTTCTCCTCCCGGTGTTGGCTCTACGGCGTCCACGTGATCACCGTAACGCGGATGCGCTAGTTTGCGCTGCCCTGCGCGCTTATCGCATGTCCGGTTTCTCCGCTCCCCCCTCTCCTCTTTCGTGTTCTCCCCTTCCCCTCTCCCCCGGGCCATCACCGTCCACGCCATGCGAAGCGACCTGCCCTGACCTGCCCGCGTCGCGTGTCCTGTACCTCGCCCCCACGAACGTCACAAGACCACGTGGTTCGACGTGACGTGGCCATGACTTTGAGGACACGAGACCAATGTTGCCTGACGCAACCGAAGTTTCGGTTTCGGTATCAGCTGATGTTTAAATTAAGATTACACAAATAATATTCCACATTTCGCGAATCCGAAGACGTAGAGCTGTTTAGTAGTACTTTGTGAAATGGAATCACATGTAAGCCTAAATTTTTCGGAATTGAGCGGAGTTTCCCTTTAAAGGGGCCTACGATCCTATTGAAGCGTCTATCTTTTTTGCGGTTTCCACATCTCTTGGGCAACCCAGCCGGCACGGAGAGAGTGACTAAATATCAGTGTGTCGTATTTTAACCGGACGACGTGGAAGCCTTCTTCACCTACGGGGGCGCCCCCTGGTACCGAACGCGCGCGGCATGTGGCGACATCGTGACGTTCATGGTCCTGGCCAGCTCCTGCCTCGATTGGTCGGGGCGCTAAAAGCTTTTTTTAGTCGAAATCCAAAATGCAAGTGGCGCGAAGCGTTTCCAATATTTATGAAAGTAGTTTTTGTTCAGTATCTAAGATCAGAAAAGAAACAAATGCAGTTTAGATACGTTGTGGTTGCCTGAAGCTGAGCAGGTTGGTTATTCATGCTTGTGGGATATGCCAGCTGAACGAAGGAGGAAATATACAAGGTTACCTCTGGGGATGCAAGGTTTTCAAACTGATGTGATGAAGACGAGGGACAATTATTTCATCTAGGCAATAATTAAAGTTGATATAGGAAAAGAAGATATCCATTAAATGAGAGTCGATGAAGGAAAAGATGTTATTCAGTAAATGGTTGTTAGTCCAGTGGAGTGCATGTGTATGTTCCTTGTGTCTCTCTCTGTCTTGTATATTTCCTCCTTCGTTCAGCTAGCATATCCCACAACCAGTTTAGATAGTACGGAAAGGAGAAATGACTTGTCGACATACCCGCCACCAAGCGGTGGAAAGGGCGGCGCAAACTAGAAAGGGATAGTGGGATCAGGCGCCGACACGGAAAGGTCTCGGATGTACGCGGCAGCGCTGCGGTCGTATGGGCTGAAGGATCCGACCGGTTCCGAGCGTTCCGAAGGCCTTTGGCGAGCAGGTTTTGATTGTGGTAAGGCCGCTTGGCGGTTCGGCAGAACGAAGTGGCTCCCGTTCTGAACTGACCTGTACCTCGTGTTTGCTGTCCTTTGTGGCCAATGAAGTGTCATGCCGAATTAGTGGTTAATCGCGCAGCCAAATGCAATGCGAGCCGCCCTGGCCGCCCGCTTCGTCCAGCACTTGCTTTAGTGGCGCCCTCTCGAGCCGTCGACACCGAGTGCGTCAGCCGTGAGCGCTCGCTTAGCTCACTACCCCTCCTCCAGGTCACGGGCACCCAAGCCAGGGCCAGGGACATCATGAAGGAGGTTATTTTTAGCTTGTTTTTGTAATTTTAATTTGCCTATAACTTCTAAAATAAAGCGAAATTCGAGAAAATATTCACTACGTTACGACGTTGAGTGCGCTCAGGTATGGTGCAAATTAAAAACCAGTCAAAAAGTCGTTGCAGGGCCCTTTTAAATGGTAACTCCGGTCAGAAATGAAACCAAAATAAATGACAGGTATCGATTTAGTGGCACGCAATATGGTTAGTGCCGAAATATTAAGTCAAAGTGAAGCCGTGTACTCCATTAAAATCTAATTTAAAGATGACACCAGCTGCTCATTGGCAGGTGGCCAGCGGGTTATATTTTATTCAAGCAACACTGGGCGACGCGTACCGCAACGTAAGAGACAGTAAGTTACAATAATTTATAGTTCTTTCTTTTGCGATATCACGTGACAGGGCTTTGTTTGAATATTTGGCGGGATAGTTGGACGCGTCACTAGTTGTGTTAAGTACTTCCTCAGGCGGCCTTGATAGGGCGATACGCAGGCCCCTCAGTGGTGCATCTACATTTTGCCGGGCTTTGTTTCGATTTTGGCGGGGTTGAGTCTTTAAGAACGGATGGTTAAGAGTGGAGCGGAGTTGGTACAGTGTGAAGACTGTAAAAGATTGTGCTACTTACAGGAGACCGACTAATGGTACGTTTACACCTGAGAAAAATCCGCTGCCGCGGAGGCGGATCCGCTCCCGGCGGCGGCGGCGACGAGCGGGTTGCGTTAACATCTATTTCCTTCTAGCGGCGGCGGCGGCGACGGCTGCGGCAGCTGTTCTCGTAACATCCCGTCAAATATGACGAGAAGGCGCGGGACGCGAGGTTCCCACCTCGACTGTCTCTCCCGGACGTTGCTGCTCCCGGAAGAACGCCTACTAATGACGTAGGCACAGTGTTGCCAGATGGTGAAGTTCGGCACCAGATTTGGAAAATCTGGTGAAATTGTGGGCTACTGTCAAGAAAAAAAGGTGTAGTCGGGTGTATCAGGCGCACATGCACCCTTTTCCTGAAAGATTGCCAAGCCCGTGTACTTGTACACCGACAATGAGCATCCTCCTCTCCCTTAAAAACCTCTAGGTGTATCAGTGCACCTCCACGCTAGCCAGGCGCCCCGATCTGTTTGTGCTTGGATTCCCTTTTGGGGGTCACTTTTGAGTCGGACAGTTTCTTAGGAAGTATGGAGCTGTTCTGTTCACTCGGTATTGACAGTAGAGTAGACGCTATGCGTGTTTTAAGCCAATCGGGTCTCCGAGTAGGATCACGTGACTATAGTCTCCAGGCTAGAGATAAGGCAGAGAACGGCACCTGCCTGAAGGCCAAGGCCACGAGTAGCACCCACTGCGCTATTAACTTTGGGTCGAACTTTCAAGAGGATAGAAGGGACAAATCCTTTCGTCGTGTTCATTGTTGGAATAACCCTGAAGATAAGCCTTTGCGAGGGCACCCCCTTTTGGCCTTGAAGGAGTTGTTATTTTCTTATTCCTCTCTTTTTCTTTCTCTCCCTAAGCTGAAAGCTTTGAAGAAGGTGCGCAGTCGCCGGACCAATGAACCGGATTCTTTTTCATCCCTTGACTCCGCTGTCTGGGCGCGGGTAATGGCAGGAGTGTGATCATGTGGTAAAGTTTTCACGAGTGACGTAGTAGCTCTTTCCAATCCCGGAATGTCTGATTCCCGGCCTAGTTTCTTGTGTGCTGTGCTGCGACCAGCGGGGCTGCCGGAGATTTCGTCCGCGACAACGTATTCGAGTGTACCAAGGCTTCCAGTGTTTGAAAAGTCCTACGCGTGCATCGGCAACAAGCGATTTCTTCAAAAAAGCCCAAGGAATTCATGTGATGCGTTTGGTGTTCGGTATGGCAAATTACTGCTTCTGCCACATCGTGTTGAATCTTCACAGACCCCTTACTTTTCGTTTTTGTGTTTGTGTGGTTCTGCAGCGCCCGTGTCGACATATATCTCGGATTACGTATTTCAAGTCCGGTATTTTCATCGTAAGTGCGCTGCTACCTACTCCTTTGCAGCAATTGACCGTTCCGTTCGGATTACCTCGAAAACTAGGCAGCGGCTATTTCCTAGCAGCCGGGAGAACAATTTCCCCAAAAATCTATCGGCAGTCGCCTGACATTAGCTGTCTACAATCATGTGATAACTGCAGGTAGAATACTGAATTTGTTATCCTCCCAGCGTTTTGTGAAAACGTGTTTCATGGACAGCTTTTCGTTGATACGCGTTTCGTAGACACGTTTCGTCGACACTAACGTTTCATCGTCACTCGTTACGCGAAATGCACGCTGTAGGGACATTTCGTCGCGCGTGTGTCTCTGAGGCGCGTGCTCACCGACCCAGCCCACCCGTTCACGTCGCTTCGTGGAAACAGTCTGCGGCGGTTCATTACAAAAATTTTACTCCACCTGTGCCACCCGTACATGTCACTTCGCGGGTACACTATAAGGCAACTCATTACAAAAGAAAAAAAGGAAGCTACGATAAGAAAGTTAGTTTGAGCTGTCTATGAAATATCGCGTGTCGATGAAACGTCGTTCGATGAAGTGATTGTATCGCCAATGAGTGGCGACTGCCGGCAGAATTTCGGGTAAATAATTCTGCCGGCTGCTAAGAGAATAGACACTACCTAAGAATCACCCGGTTCTTGTTTGCTCAGTAATCTTCTCAGTTGTGTAACAGCTCCGCTATACATCTTCACATATCACGGATTGCTTGCACGTTTGTACTTGTTTACGGAATAGGCTGTCTAATAAACTTCTAGGAGATTTGAAAACAAACCCTTGTGTCTGTTTACCTGCCTTTTTGAAACCACCTGGGCGCGTACATTTCTTATGGGTTTCCTTGAGGTGGGTGCACAAAAAGGTGCAATGGTACACCATTGAATGAGGTGTATCTATGTTCCCTATGAGCGGGGTGGGTGTAAACAACGGTGCAATAGTAAACCCTGTTGGTGGGTGTATCTGTACTCCCCGAAAATTGCGTGGGTGTACAAAAGGGAATACGTTTACACCTCAAATTCGGGTGTACCTGCACACCGAAACGACAGTGAGGGTGTAAGGAAGGAGTAGTTACACACCCCATTATGGAGTGTATATGTGCACCCCTCGAATGCTGAAGGTGTATAAAAGGGTGTACATATGCACCCTTAAAGACGGTGTATGTATGCACCTCGTCTTGGGGGTGTACTTATACACCTTTGTGGGTGTAGTATATGTGGCAGCACTTACACCCCCTTTGGGTGTACCCACTACACCCTTTTTTTAGAGTGATGGTGTTGATGTACCGGAACCAGTGTTGTGCCTGTTACCGAAAAAAGTAACGAAATAGCGTTACTCGTTAGTTTGGTAAAAAATAACGCGTTATTGAGCTACGTTACTTTTTTACCAACGTAACGATATACCGTTACCGTTACTTTTAAAAAATAACGAACGTTACTTTTACGTTACTTTTGTGTTCGAGTACATATGTTTGGCAGAGATGTATGGTAAGCCTCCTTAACAAGCTTCGATAAAGATAGACATTTACAGAGTGGTTACATAGTGCTTTGATGCGCGAAGCAGCTTAATTTTCGGCATGCAGAGTCGGCATTGAAACTAAATTATCTGATTCCGTCTCCTTTAGTTGACACATTTCATTCAGTCCTGGCCATGGCGACGGAGTTTCGCTATTTATGTCTTTCTCACATGCAGAATGAGTCGGAGATGGTAGTCAATCGGCTTTTATAACTACAGCATGCGAACGGGGACTGCTTGAACACAACCAGCCAACCAACTCCGCTCATCTTTACGCCGGTTTTAGTAACAGTACGGTTCATACTATTACCAGACTGATTTACTTCACTATGTGGAACAGGACACCGGTTACCAGCACACTGGTTATAATTAGGAGCCTTCATGTGCGCTTTGCTAGGGTGATGCCACCCTCTGTAATACCACTCGCCGACAAACCAGCAGCCATTTTGGTTCACGGCGATAATCCGTGGGGCTTATAACCCTCCCGGAAACAAGCGCCTTATCTCTCTTGCTGCCTCTTACCAGCAGTAGCTCTTAGATTTTCCATGAAAAAAATAAATAAATAAAAGTTTCGTGTTTGTAAGCTCTTTTTCCAGGTTTAAAACTTGTTTTATTTTTTTTATTATGACCTTATGGAATTAAAAACTAATCAAGCGAAAGATTCTTTTGTGTACAAAAGTGGGTCAGGAACTTTCAGGCAGCGAGGGGGAGAGCGAAAGTAAAAACTTCAAAAAAAGTGTTTCTTTTTTTGAACTAGAGAAACAAGCAAACCGTTTCGCCACTAGTTGTCCACTGTTGTAAACGAATGTCTCCCCCCTCCCCCTCCCCCTCCCCCCGCTGTCTACCTCTGCTGCACAAAGCAGAGGGGGAAAAGGGCAGAGGGGAGGAGAGGGGGCTGTAACGCAGTCGTTCGTTCAAGCCTTGTAGATGATGACACTATGAAAAAAAGAAAAAAAAAGAAAAAAGGAGGACGAACGGAATTAGCTGGTAGCCGAAGGTTTTTTTCGCCTCCGAAAAGTGAGATTTTTTTCTTGTTTTTTAAAGTTTACTGTGACGGATGCTGGTTCCGTGCAGCGATAAGCTTGTGCAGAATTTTGAGATGGATGGGTGAATAGATGGACTGATAAGTGGAAAACCCACCGTTTTAGGAATTCGAAGGTTCAGAAGTCTTAGCAGCAAGATACGGCATTGCCTGGGCATTGAGTGCTCGAGCGCAAGTAGTTGCCCCTCGAGCAGAGAAGCTAGATTCTCCATTGAGCTTAGTGACCTAAATTTAGTTCCCCTAACGTCTCCAGTTTTATGCACAAGATTGCTATTCTGAACGTTAGATAAGGCGTCGTGACCTTTCCCCAAATACCTAATGTATTTCACCAGTTTTAGTCAAAAGTAACGAGTAACGAGTAACGTAATTTGATAGCCGATACCGTAAAGAAGTAACGAACATACTTTACTCGTTAGTCATTCAGAATACTAACGAGTACGTTACTGCGTTAGCGAAAAATGTAACGCGTTACCAGTAACGTCGTTACTAGTAACGCGTTACCTCCAACACTGACCGGAACGGCTACCCAGACAATATCTGGTGAAAACTGGTGAAATTGGGAGGGGGGGGCTACTGGTGTTGATGTACCGGAACGGCTACACCAGACAATATCTGGTGAAAACTGGTGAAAAATCTTGAGAAATGGCTTGTCACTTGCATTAATCAAATTTACACCGTTTTGTTAGCCAATTTCGTCCGCATCCCATAGGTGGCTCCACTTTCTTGTCCACATCAGCACTCGATCACTCTAGGAAGCAGCCATCGACATTGAGGCTTGTTGGTCTTTGTTTGTTGTTGCACGCCGTCAGAGTCGTAGCTGCTGTTTTTCTCTATGGTTGTTTCACAATCCCGACTTTCTCATTCGCCGGATATTTCGCGACGCATGGTTGTGAGCGCTGTGCTGTCACTTGCTAGTGTATTTATGTAACCTATTTGTTTATGTTCCATATTCTTACGGATATCATGATGAATGTGTCAAGAGGTATTCCGTGTCAGTGTGTCTGGACTTTGTGTGAAGTTAAGTGTTATGTGACTGGATGTTATGCTTATCACTTTTTTTCTCGAAGCTTGACTTCAAAACCTGCTATGAACTGAACTTTATCATGGTGTTGTATTTGGACTTCGTTCTTATGCGTTTTTTTTCTTACTGCTGAGCAAATATTGTATGCTTAATTTAGACTGCGAGTGTCCTTAAGTGCAATATTATGTGGCCTTTCTTACGTGTCGGTGGCCTTCATTAATTTGAATTTTCTGTGTAAGGACTACCCAGCACCAACATCTCATAAACATGGTATATTAAAAAGTAATGCAATGCTGATACTGCGCCACATGCCTGCTTTCTTCCTTTTTTATGGTGCTGTGATGAGCCTTATATTAGTGAACCTCCTGAAAGCTATCCTTTTGCGAGTGCATGCGTAAAGAAGCTGAAGGAATTGGAAATACGCGATATTTTAGTGCTGGTGAAATCTGGTGAAATTTCGGCCAGGATTTGGTGCCGAAGCATCTTTCCAATCTGGCAACGCTGCGTAGGCGGCGTCGCGCGGCGCAAGAATGTCACTTCCGGTCAGCGAAACGCCTCGTTCGGCGGCAAAAATAGATCCCGGACCTATACACCTTTTCTACGTGGGCGCCGCCATCTTTGAATTCTGGAACTTCCGGTATGCGTGAAAACATCGCTTTCTTCTCGCCTCGACAGTAGAACGTGTTAACATTTTAATTGCAACCGTCAGTCGTTGTTGTTATGACCCTTCTATGCTTTTACTTATTCAGGGCTGTAATCTTTGGCTTTTTTTCGGAACGCAGCACCGGATATGGAGACAACGTGGCTGGGTGGGAGGCTAAACAGAAAAAGGTGTATACGGCTCGCCGCCCGTTTTCCGCCCAGCGTTTCGCCCCAGCGGCAAAAGCTGCGGGCGGATTTGCTGGCGGATCTCAGTGCGTAAACGTACCATAAGAGAGCTTCTTTGAAGCGGTGGAGGGTAGCGTCACTTGCCGTTTCTGTGAGAATCTTGAGGTCGGTTTTACGAGGGTAGAAGGAGAGTGGGTGGCTAAGTTTGAGGAGCTTGAGGGGGAGTTTAAAGAAGACAGGGAGAAGGGGGATGTGCTCGAGACGCAGGTCAAGGGGCTTGTGAATGGCTGCAGCCAGCCACAAGCCGCCCCTCTCAGAAAGGCGGCTTGCGATTGGCTGACGCGCGCCCGTCGTCACACCGCCTGCCCCTCCGCTGCATTCTGTGTTCCAGATTTGTCCGCTCCGAAACGGGCGTGTCACGAACTTCGATCACATTTTTAATACTGAAATAGACGTCGCACGAGCATAATTTTTGGATTTCTGGGATGCTAAGATCCCGTAGAATGAGTTATTACCAAGAACAGACAATTTCAAAAATGTCTTCAGTGCACCTTTAAGCTGGTAATTATCAAGGCTGTTATAAATCATATTGACACGAGTTTGATTAGCCACTGTGCTGCTTGCGCTCTGATTGTTATAATCAAACTTCCTGGCACGTGACGCATATGGACACTACTTGTGCGGCATTGTGGGAGGCGATACGCGTCGTTTTTGGATGCACATTCCTTGCGTACGTGTTTGGAAAACCATAAGATAGCAAGGTCATGTCGGTCTCGCGTCCCGACCCAACGATTATAGTCTTTCGGGCGCACGGAAGGGTGGTAAGGTGCGCTGTTCCTAGCCGGCTTTTTCCCTTTCATTGCGTGTTGAAACGAAGTATCCTGCTTGAATTGTGATCTAGTTTTTTATTTTTGTTTTTTTGGGAGGCTGGCCAGCAGACGCACTCGCATACGGGCTTTCGTTTTTCTGCTTCGTGTCGCAGGCATTGCATGATGTAGCTTGTATTTGCGCTACTAAATATTATGAAGTACAAAAGAGGCGGCGCAAAACAAGCAGAAAATACAGAACAAAAATACATGCTCGTGCCACTAAGAGATTCTCTCAGCATAGCCGAATTACACTTTGATGAGCCCTCGTTGTCTATGCCAAGACACTTATGACCCGCTTAGTTCAGGCTTTTAGCACGATAATGAGTGACAAATCACTTGTTTTACCATAAACTCGAGCGTAGCCGAAACTAGAAGAGCGATCGATTCCATGATTTGTCTTCCATGCTGTGGACGTGCATTCCTGCAGTGAAAGCGTTATTCAAGGATACGGGCTCCAGCTTCGCTCACTCTTATAAAACGGGGCTAAAAGGGTAAAATTTGTATCTTTTGCGGTGATTGGAAAGGCGAAAATCAAAGTCCGCGAGATGGATTAATAAAGCATTGTGTCCGAGCGCTTCGTGATGGCGTGCAAATAGTTGAAGTCTCCGCCAGAGTGCGCGATCGTCGCGTCGTGCGAATAGTGACTTCCGGTCGAGTCCCACGGCGTTGTTTGAATAGCATCACTCTATGCTAAATTGCATTATAGTGAGTGTCCACCCCGCATGGATCCTTCAAGGCTGCACTTTTAAAATTGACTTCGTAGTCTGGAATACTATTTCACTTCATCTTAAGCGGGTAGTGTGGCTGGGAACCTAAAGATTCTACTCTCCATCTGTGTGCCCTCTAAAGTAGTGATGTCAGATATCTTGTTTTTGACTGAATTTGGTTTTGGCGTTTAATTATGTCTTTCTTCGATCATGCTCATGCAAACGAGCCCGGAACCCTTTTAAATTAGAGATGGTAGTGTCGAAACTTGTAGTAGAGGTGTGATACGCTGAAAATTTAAATTAATTTTCACGTGCATCGTGGTTTGTCCATTAAAAAAATAAATAAAAAAGGTACAAAAGTTTTTCTGTAAGGACGGAAAATATCAAACTTTGCAAATCACAAGCCTTTGTGATTGGCAGAAACAAAGATTAACAGCGTTTTGTGTAATGTTCGGTGACATGATCCGCAGAGCGGAGCTTCTTTTTGGCCTATTTTTATTTATGTGATCGGGCCACTAGGAAGATTGCTTTCTATTAGGTTTGGCGGTTTAAGAGATTTTTATACATAAGTTTGTTTTTATTGATCAAATTTTAATTGGTTTGGTTAAAATTTACCTACCAAAACCTTAAAGGATAGAGTTTCCTGGAGTAGCTTACTCGAGAAAGATTATAGGGTCAATCAAATTTGGTTTCGTCAGCTGGTAATAACCATGGTTATTTTTTACAACGAGCTACATCACACCGTACACTCACTCCTTACAAACAAAAAAGAAAGTAAAAATTCGTCTAAATTTTTCCTTTCTTTTTTGTGTGTAAGGAGTGACTGTACGGTGTGAGTGTACTTTTGCAGTAGTGCGCTGTAGTGTGTGTTAATATGAGCTACATCATTTGTTTTTCTCGCAGTTTCGGAAAAGCAAAGACACGTTGGCGAGGGAATTTCTTCTTGCCAGGAAAAACGAGATGTGCAGGTAAGATCTTTACTCTATCTCAGGACTCATGCCTTGCTTGCCCTTAAATGGTGTTCGCAGAGTGAACAGCGCATGTCTGGGTAATAATTAACAGCAGTGATTTGTATAAAATATAAATACTTATTCCCGATTTTTTAATTATTCTCGAGCTTGTTTCGTGCCGTTTTTATATAGTCTTGGCTATGTATTCCTGCCGTATGTGTGCTGTGCATGCGTGCCGTTTGTTCAACTTAGATATTCTGAAATGTGGGAGAAAATATTTTGTATATAGATGTCGGAATCATGATCTAGCTTTGAACTGCGAAAACATCTTATTTGAGAAGTGGCTCTATATGCCCTTTTCAAAAGTTCACAAAGCAACATTTTTTGTAAACATACGCTAGATGGCACAAGCTACCGCCCGTTACAAAAGGTATAGCCGCATCCATCCATCCACTCATTGGGCACAAAATGTGTAATTGTATTCGAGTCCTCGGCGAACGCTGACGGATCCCTCGTGTCCTGCACATGCGCAGAGTACGTGATCAGGCAATGGCGGACAGGTAATGGCGCGGTCTTGTAAGAAGGGGTCTATTACCTATCTGCTGCGTGAAGAGTTACGTACTGCCGACCCCCTAATGATCGTAATTATTTTTGTAGGTACGTGATTTTATTTAGAACCGATCATGGTTCCCCGTTCAAAATCCTGCTTAATGCAGTCCAGAAATACACGGTTGCTCAGCCGAGCTTCCGACCCAGTGGGAAGCGGCGACGCGTTGCTCGGATGGACTGTCGTCACCACCACTCACAAGACCCCGCCTTCGCCAATGTCCTTCGACCTGATAACTCCGATAGATACCGGGATACTCACGCTCCACTCCACGGCGTCAGCAGGACTCCGGGGGAATCGTTCCTGGGCGCCACCTACACGGCGCTTTTCAGTGTCATGCCAGCGATGGAAGAGAGGACGCGACCAGTTCCTCACCCGCCGTTTCCGCCGACTTACTGGAAGACACTAGACACTAGACACCCCTAAAAGTGTACTTCAAAAAAATATTAAATATGCCCGTCGTGTTCAGATATAGGCTGAATATGATCCAGAATATCCACAAATGACGATCGCGCATTTGTATCTTGGGCCTGATGACTTCATTTTTCGCTATGAACGGCCCGCTCTGGTAGGCGCTCGGAGATCAGCCAGCGTAGAGCACGTGACATCCGGCGGAATCGTAACGTACATTGGCTCGGTACGAGCAAAGCTGCGGCGAGGCTGACGTCGACAGGATGCCCTAGCCGTTCCAGCCACCGAAGCGGTCAATGCACGGCATCGATCGGGTCACCGCAAACTAATAGCAAGGCTGTTAGTTGCGGTGTGAATTTTGCTCTAGTGTGAATTTAGTGTGAACAGCTGCTTTAGCGTGAATTTTGAGTGACGGTTTAATCTTCTATAATCTTGTTGGGGGACAATAACGACGTCTGGGACGCAAAAAGAAGAATCCCGGTGAGAGGGGAGTTCCTCTTTCTCCTGTTCTCACGTGGTGCCGAAGAGCTGGCGGGATGGTGTCAGGTTCAAAGCATGTATAGTTCTAGGTGAGACAGTTACCGTCCCTACCTGTCAAGTTTCCTAAACAGGCATTGCAAACAAGGCATCAGTGACATCCACGAGGTGCCCTTTGGTATATATATATATATTATTGTTTTAATATTCATTTTCGTGTCTTTTGAACAATAGATTGGTATGTCCAATGTGATACAGTTGCATTGAACAGGTATAGAACAATAAATAAGCTCCGAAATATCGTTGCAGTATCCTTTTAAAGAGATACTACAACGGAATTTCGGCACTTATTTTTTGGTCTATACGTGTTCGAAGGAGCAGTATCACATCGGACCCACCAATATCTTGTTAAAAAAGAGACACGAAAATTAATTTTAAAAAAATGATAGGATTAGCAAAGAGCACGTGGGGGTTGTCACCAAAGCCTCCTTCGTAATGCCCGTTTAGGAACCTTGACAGGTAGTGACGGCATGCCAATGAGACTGATAAAAGTTCTAGACAAAACAAGCAAATTGAAACTAAGGCAGGTGATTGACCAGATATTTATGGGAGGGGAGGTACCCAGTGACTGGAAATTGAGCAGGATGAGATTATCATATAAGGGCATGGGAGGCAAAGAAAGAATCAAATTATACCGACCAATCACAGTAACTTGCTATGCAAATTGTAAAAGGAATAATGGAAGAATGGGCAGAGAGAGAGCAGATTCTGGAGGAGCTTCAAAACTGTTTCAGGAGGAATAGACGACTAGATAATAACTTATTTGTAATCACCCAGTGCATACAGATAGCAATGACAAGTCAAAGGACATTATGGGTAGCATTTTTAGACATCAAAGGGGCATATGACAATGTGAATCAGGAAAAACTCTGGAACCAACTGAAGGGATATGGACTAGGGGGAACCATGGTTAAGCTTCTAGAACGGATTTATACATAGAATAGGGTAGTTATAACATGGGAAGCCGAAACTGCAAGACCAGCAGCAATAAAAAGAAGACTCAGACAAAGTTGCCCATTGTCTTTCCTGCTCTTTATGATATACCTCAGTGAGATGGGAAAAAAGTTCAGAGCAGTGCGACCTAGGTTTTCACCTGTCGTACATAGAGGAAGGACATAAAGTAAATCAAGTAATGCCAGGGTTAATGTATGCAGACCACATTGTACTCGTCTCAAAAATTCGAGAGGCAATACCGGAACTGATTAGGATTTGCAGCAGGGATGGGGACAGTTTAAGCCTAAAATTCAGTAGAGACAAGTCGAGTCTAGTAGTTTTCAATGAAGAGAAGGGGGAACCCTATCAAGGTACAGGAGACAGTGATGGAAAACGTAGAAAAGTACAAATATCTGGGAGTATGGTTAAATGGGGGAACAAAGTAACTGACAGAACATGAAGATATTGTAATAAAGAAGGGGAAACGAGATTCAGCTATTCTGAAACGCAGGGCACTCTAAAACTATAATAGATATGAAGTCGTCAGCGGAGTATGGAAGAGAGTCATGGTGCCAGGACTGTCATTTGGGAATGCCGTATTGTGTATAAGGTCAGAAATCCAGGCCGGTTTAGAGATACAGCAAAGGAGTGTGGGTTGGTTGGCATTGGGGGCACATGGGAATACACCAAATGAGGGAGTACAGGGGGATACGGTTTGGGCATCTTTGAAGAGTATAGAAGCTATCAGTAAAGTAAAATTGAAACAAACACTAGCTGAAATCGAGGATACACGGTAGGCAGCGAAAGGGGGTGTAGAAGTATCTATAAATGAAAAGTCTAAACACTCAGTGGAAAAACCGAACCCGCAATCTGGGATTTAAATACATTCAACGAGATGGAGCCGATCAGAGCATATCAGTAGAAAAGGTAGTAGAGGAAACAGAGAGGAAATTGTGGGAAGAGAGAATGCAGGGGAAATCAGCCTTAGCAATATACAGGGCACAAACACAAGAAATAAAGAAGGAACAGCTGTATAATAAATCAGTGGGGAGCTCATTGCTGTTTGAAGCTAGAACGGAGGTGCTAAGAACGAAAAAATATAGGGCTAAATTCCAGGAAATAGACACTCTGTGCGACGTATGCAACCGCGAAAGGGAAACTATAGAACGGGTAATTTTTAGGTGCACAGGGCTTCGTCCCACCCTCTTGGGGGATGACTAGGGATTTGGAGGGGGCACTGTGTTTTCCGGACATGGATGGAAAAATTAAAAGGGAAAGAATCGCGGTAACTAAGATGAGATTGGAAGATTGGTGAAAAAGATCTAGGGAGGGGTGAAAATACAGATAAAAATAAGCAATGGAAACACTTAAAAGGGGGGGGGGAATGTGTTAAAAGAAAATTTATACAAATGAAAAAAAAAGGATGATGAAATGTTAGGCCAGGTGGCGCAAGCTGCCGCCCGTTACAAAGGGTATAGCATTACCATCCATCCATCCATCCATCCTTCTGTTTACACAGAGCCTATTTACCACAACCAACCAAGAAACTTAAAACCCTTTGAAACCTGCACTTTCTTCTTATCGCAATTACCGAGTTATCGTTTGCTCTATGCGCCGCTGTCGTTTGAACGAGCAGACAAAAAGCAAAACGCTTTAAAGAGCAGACGACAGTTCGAGCGATCATGCTACAGTATGCCCCCCCCCTCCCCCACTGAACTGACCCATGATTCATGGTTCAGTTCAGTGGGGTGGAGGGAGAGGGGGAGGCTAGAAACGGTCATTGTATGTTTCCCAGTTCTTGTGATGCATTGTCCGCTTCGGGATCCGTCCGGGTGCGGCGGTGACGACCTCGTGTTTCTGTTTTCGATTTTGGACCCGGTGTACTGGGTGAAGATGGAAGCGATAGGGCACCTTTCCCTTGCTTCTTGTGTATTGTTTGCAATTAGGTGTATTGTGGTTCTGGTGTAATATTTTCGGCTCGGTGATCATCCGCTGTTGGTGGTGGCGACGTTCGGGGGAGGGGTATATAAGGCATAGAGACAATAAAATTGGTAGCTGAGTTTGAGACGGTGCCTGTCCCTTTTTCTTCCTTCTTCAAGAGTTTACGTTTTTCAAACCACAGTCTTAGGTTTCAATCATCATGTATAACGTACACCAACTCGCCTGCACAACCGTTTCTTCGTTGAAGTATCTCTTTAAGCCTCGCAGTGATTTTCACTGCAGGTTGCCCATCCAGAGCGAAAGAGAGAGCCTTCAGATTTAAACCGCCATCGTCCTGCTGACAGAATTCCCGCCACGCTGTCCGCCATTCCGTCCTCGGTGCCGATATGATCTTTCGTTCAAGCTATGGGCACACTACAGTCCGGTGCCCAGTATTTAAAGTGTCTACTGCGGGTCGCAGTAGACAGCGGTTGCTCCTCAGTCGGACGTTGAAGCAGGATGGCAGCAGCCCTTCAGCCACTTGAGCAGCTTTGTCATCAACTGGCGGGAAACGCCGGACCGAGGTTTCAGCTAGGCCGGGATGCCCGATCAATTGGTGCCTTATTCATAGCCTGTCTCACAGGAAGTGTAAGTACCTGGGACATTTCTTGAAGTGAACTCAGGTGTTATTTTGTGTTAGTCATTGTAAGTATGCTTTGTGGTTCCCCTGGAGCTCATTACGCGAACAGACGTTTCACTTGTGATTGTAGCTTCGTTGTTTCGCGTACGCATATTTTATTGTTTTGGAGATAATAAAAGCGTGTTTTTATAGATAAACATGTGACCTTAATTTTGTATCATGTGACCTTAATTTTGTATCGAGCTAATGTGGGGAAGCCGCTTCCGTTTTCCCAGAGGTGATGTAATTTACTTTGCATCGAATTTAGAATCACAATTTACTTTGCATTTGAGGTGCAGTAGAAGCTCAATGTTTTGCTCTGCCTCCCCTTTCTAAATGGGTATAATCAAAGGATTATAAATTGATTTTCATGGCACACAGGAGGTATCAGATCCTTGCTCGAATATATTTTAGGCCTCGCTCGCAAACTAGTCACGGCTTCCCGAAGACGCAGGTACACGAACGTTTTAAGCAACGAAGTTCCTGTCGCGCCAGAGACAGAAGCAGAAAATAAAGCCATGACAAGACACGCACCATTAACCTTTTATTTTTTTAAATTCAGTTTTTTTCTTAGATGCAAACTGCAAACTTGAATCTGAATAATATTGCATGACGTTCTTTCACGTGTTTTTATTAATGAAGGACGCACTCTGTTATGGGCAAGACATTAATTGATGACTGCATGCCTCCCCCTAGGGCGTATTTCTCGCATTGCATATTCGATGCGCGCAACTATGCAGTGGCATCTCGACCTCGCACCTTGATATCACTCTTCTGCGACCTTACTCTGCCTTTGTTTAACTGAGAACTGTAAGGGTTTTTGTTTTCACAGCTCTGAAGTCCTGCATGAGGCATTCGAAATTCGGGGGTAAGGGCAAACATTTTGTGAGTGAGGCATCAACCACCCTTTGAAACAAAGAGGTCGATTTTATCAAAAATGCTGTGCGCCAACGTTATGATGACTAGACTGGGCGATTAGGCCTATATATAGTACGTGTTCTTTTCAAATAAGCTACAGTTGCGAGTGCGACTTGTGTTTCTCTTACTTCGTCTTCTTTCTTGTTGTTTTCGGCGCTTCTATACCTTTTAAGACCACGAACCAACTCGCCCAAATAATCTCCTTGCTGAAGTACAGCGTTCATAAGTAATTTCTAGTTATTTGTGTTTTCTACACAGCGCGATGTTGAAGGACAAAGATTCGACCTTCCGTAACAACCAAGGAGAATACCCAGAGCGCCTTCGCCGTCGAAAATTAAAGGCTTTTGAAATACAACATAAAAAAATGAGACATCGTTGTCATCGCATGCTCACACATACCGACGTAATAAAAAAAAAAGGCAGCCCAGATGGGAGGGGCATGGAGCGGACCAAAACCACCCTGGAACGAGCCCGGGTATACTGTCGAGACCGGTTATAACCAAGTCGGTTATAACGAAATAGTGGATATAGCGAAGCGATTACGATTTCCCATTTCCTTTTGCACTTCCCTACAACCGAAGTCGGCTATAACGAAATAGCGGATTTCGCGAAGTGATTTCCGATTCCCCGTTGACTTCGTTATAAGCGGTCTTGACAGTACTTGGGCATGGCGCCCAAAAGGTAGAGTAGCGGAGAGGTCAGATGAACCTTGTCAATGAAGGGCTACCTATGATGACCTGGGATCCCATAAAAACGGACACCAGCTCTGCATGCTATGGTGGTTCAAATCTGCACCTCAAAAGGCAGATTTGATCCGTTGGTCAGTCTCCTGATTTGTCACTGGTATTTTGTTCACATAAAATTGCGTTGATCCTCAGTAACTTAATTCTTTATATCTTGCTCTGTACAAATAAATTTACTAGTTTATTTTCGTCTACTTATTAGTGCTTATGGATAGGTTGTTTCACTAAAAACATTAACACACCGTAAAGTAAACGATTTTGCATACACGGGCTCAATATTTCGCAAATTCGGCGATATGTGCTCTTTGGGAATTTCTTTGCGAAATCTCGCAAATTGAGGTGGTTTGTTATGGATATATAACCAGAAGGAAACCCATTCGCGGTATCTATTCTTCACGATATAACTCATATCGTGAAGACCGTGACTTGATAAATATCGCGAAACTCTGCTCTCTCGCATATGTTGCTCCACTGAAACTAATGCACACCCCAGATCGCGAAATTTTGTGCCCGCGAAATAGTTACAAAACCCATACTTTCCCAAATTCGCGAAATATCGAGCCCTGAAAAATGATATCGTTGACAGTATCTCACAGTGCCGCAGAGTTGGTTCATGTCGCACGAAATACGAATCGCTCTTTGTTATGTGACGCAGTTTTAATGGAGTGTTAGTTAAATGATGGATGGAGTTGACAAAGTTAAGAAAAAATTCAAGTCTGATATATTACAAAAAAATCAGGTAACACTTATGCAAAAAATAGTGTACTCTATTGAGGTAACAAAGCGCCACAAATATATATATATATATATATTGTTGAAATTGCTTGAGGAACACATGTAAAAGTCAATCTTAATTTAGATTACGAGCGCGTGGAGTGCTCGGAAGTAGCGGGGAGGAACTCCTCGGGTGGTTCGACGGGAGTCACTCCACTCCAATATGCCCGCTTGATGTTTGCTTAAAGGGGCCCTGCAATCATAGTTAAGCGTCGATCTTTTTTGCGGTTTCCACGTCTCTTGGGGTTCGGGCAAGCCAGCGGGCACGGAGAGAGTCACTAAATATCAGTGCGTCATATTTTAACCGGACGACGCGGAAACCTCCTCCACCGACGAGGGCGACCCGTGGTAAAGAAAACGTGCAAAATGTGACGTCTTTGGTCCTGGGTTTACTACTGGTCAGAGCCGCTAAAAGCTTCTTTTTAGTCGAAATACAAAATATAAGTGGCGCGAACCGTTTCAATTATTTATAGAAGTAGTTTTTGTTCAGTATTTTAAATCAGAAAAGAAACGAATGCAAGTTATAATGTACGGAAACAAGAAATGACCCGTCGACATACCCGCCACCAAGCGAGGCGGCGCATACTGGAAAGGAGTAGTGGGATCAGGCGCCAACACCGAAAGGTCCCGGATGTACGCGGCGGCGCTGCGGTCGTAACGACAGGAGGATCCGACCGGCTCCGAGCGTTCCGAAGGCCTTCAGCGAGAAGCTTTCTCTTGCGGCTTGGCCGTTTCGCTGTATGGCAGCGCGAAGTGGCTCCCATTCTGAACTGATCTTTACCCCGTGTTTGCTGTCGTTCGTGGCCAATGAAGTGTCGTGCCGAATTAGTGTTTAATCGCGCAGCAAATGCAATGCGAGCCGCTCTGGCTGCCCGCTGCATAGAGCCTATCCAGAACATGCTGTTGTGGCGTTCTCTCGCGCCATCGACACGGAGTGCGGCAGCCGTGAGTGCTCGATGAACTCACTAGCCCTCCTCTAGTTCACGGCCACTCAAGCAACCAAGGACGTCATGAGGGAGGTTATGTTTTGTTTGTTTTTGTAATCTTAATTTGCCTATAACTTTTAAAATAAAGCGAATTTCGAGAAAAGAAAAGTATCACTAAGTTCCTACGTTCAGTGCGCTCAGGTTCGGTGCAAATTAAAAACCAGTAAAAAAGTCATTGCAGGGCCCCTTTAAAGGGACACTGAGACTCCCCAAAAATATTTTTTCATTTTTTGCCGTGTGATTTAAAATGGTGTCGAAAGAGTATACCCGATTAATATCTTGCTACCGAGTCACGCATATTTTTAATAAAGCCAAAAAACGCAACTGCTTGAAATCGAAACCTTCGAACGGAGGTCGGAGAACTGGAGAGGAGAGTAAGTGGCGGAAGTCACGTACGTATTTACACCCGACCGTGCGCTTTTTTTTTTTTTTTTTCGCGCGCAGCAGTCAAAATGCTTAGCGGGAGCCGCTTGCCGTGCGATTCCTTTGCAGTTATGTTTGTTCCGCTCGCTGTTCTGTACTTCAAGATGAGTTGTTTTGTACATTTAAGTTTTGGCAATTACTAGTGAGTGCCCGTGGTGAATTCCCGTGATCGGCTCCGAAAAGAATACCCCAAAGACGTTGCGTGAAGAACTGCCTCACATGACCTGCATGTGAAAGTGGCATTGTGCGGCAGAGTCTGCACAAGTTTCCGAAAGATCAACGAGATCGGGACGAATGGCTGGCTGCAATTCCTGTAGAACAGTTACGGGTACCTTGGAAAGCGGACGCTACCCGATTCATATGCTCCTTGCATTTTGTGGAAAGTGACTACATTGAGTGCGCACGTGTCAAAAAGGAAATTTCATCCCATTTAGTTCAGCGACATATCGTCAACAACATGTTTTTTTAGTGATAATTGTAAAAAGAGATATGTAATAATCGCAAAATGATTGACAAAAAAAAAGTATGTTTACACCAGGAACTGAACCTGAGATCGCTACGTGTGAAGCGGACGTCTTTCCACTGAGCTACCGGGGGAACTCTTCGTGGTGATGCAGCCGTTCCACTGTAGGTCGGAGAGCTTGCTACCGATTTCACTCCAGCAAAGGCACTCCTGGCTCGAAGTCGGGCAGCATCACGCATTGGCCAC
>JAZHYW010016295.1:0-60655 GCA_037355805.1 Ixodes ricinus
CGGAATGCACCAGAGTATTCATTCTTTTGGAGGTTACTTATGATAACGTAATGAAGGTTGTACGGCCCTTGAATTTTTCCTTTAGAGCGCTGGAGATTTTTAATAAAATCCAAAAATATGACCGTTTTGACTGTTTTTAGCGCGTTTTGAGGCATTTTTGAAAATACAAATATTAAGAAGACAAACGTGACAAAACGCTTGGCCGTACGTACTAGGGGTGCCCCGAATCTTAATTTTAAGAGCATGATGAGAAAGCAAAATATTGTTGTATTTGCGTATTTGTGTAAATAAAATCACACTGTTAATTTTATTTCCAACTTGTTAAACGAGATGGCGACACTAGTACTAAATGCCTCAAACCGGAGATTTTCTTGCTGTTGCTGTTTTTCGCTCGAGTTCGAATTCGACCGCGATGTCTCGTTGCTCGTGGATCGGTAGCACGTGTAGCGAAAGCTGCCGCTGTAAAGCTCGCTGATCGTGGATTCAATCCACCGCCTCTGTTCGTTTCAATCTGGATGAGCATCGTACCGGCGTGCTGTCATGTATCACTATTGCGTGATGCACGTTAAAGACGTCAGACAAGCAGCGGTATACTGCACTGTCTTTCATCTCCAACGAAGACACCAGATGCCCTCAGAGCTGACTAACTTCCCGTTGTATAGACATAGACACAACAGAATTACAATTGATTGCTCCGTTGGTCGGCACGTTTTGAACGTTGCAAAAAGAATAACAAACGTGCCCAATAGTGACCGACCCGAGGTTCCGCAACTTTGTCGCGAAGCTGCCACGCACCTGCGATCAACTTAGACCCCTCCTTCGTGATGCCTCATTGTACATTATCAGTGTTTCACATTATATCGCACTGCATTATTATTAACACCCCTTATACGGGCCTCTCAGACATGGGCTGCGTGCCTCCGTGGCGCCTGTACTTACGAGCACAAATAAATACCCACATACTTACAAACGAATATTTTGGTTTTATGTGTTACATCAGTGAGAGCGGTCGTGTTCCTTGATGACACGGGGAAAATATTGATGCCTGCAAGTGCTGGCGAACCAGATTCTGAAGAACAGTAAGAACTAATGCCAAGCATATTAGGTTGTTTAAATGCCCATACACACAGTTGCGTCCTCCTCTCAAATTTTCGCGCTCTATTCCAACTGCGGGCGTCCCATTTTCAGAGTTTAATCTTCCCGCGATGCGTAAATAATCCACACGGGCCAAAAAACAAGAATTTTCTCAAAAACATTGCCAAGTGCTTGCACTGCACGCTCTCATCTCTTCTATATAAGCAACTGGAAGTAAATATTTAACATAAGATAGAAACAAAATAGACTTTTCCTTTCAAGCAGTTATATGACTGCAGACGCCAGCACGTGTTGCACGTGTAACTAGTCATCAGCAGACTCCTAGAAAAAGGCCTGATAAGGCTCTGAAGGCGAGACTTTTGTTGATTCTATTTTTTTTAGTGTGCTATGTTAGCGCGCGTGGTCAAACGCTTGCATACGCTACAAGCGTGGCACGTAAGCACCCTAAGATCGTGCAGGGTTGAACAGAGATATATCCTAATATGTAGGGTGCCTCAATGTCCTTCTGCTTAGGGTGTTGCCACCCTTTGTAGTACCCGATGCCGACAGAACGCGCTCACGGGTAAAATACAAATAAATCGACGAAAACGAAATATCGCGATAGCACAGTCAGCGCCACAAACGCGTGCCGGGACACGCTCGTTCACGCGCTTCTGAACAAAAAAGAAAAATAAAAGTGTGGGACAAAATGGCCAGATTAGAGCCGCTAAATGAGCGTAGCTTATTCAGCGTCTCTAATCTGGCTCTAAAGCGCACATAAAGGCACCCTACTAATATGTCTTTGGAAATAAAAATAATAATAGGTGAATGAGTTGCAAAGAAGGCTAAAATACTTATTCCGAACAACATTTGTTTTATGAAACATTATTTGAGATATTTTCATTATCTGTAGTCCTTGTTTGGTTGCTAGTGGATATGAAAAGCAAAAGAAGAAGCATGGTTTCTATTATTTTTGAACAATTACACTATATTTTCTTAACCAACAAACAGGTGCTTACTCTAAGATATAAACTGAATTTTGACGTTAGCGTTTTGGCGCCCGAAACAATTTTTCTGTAAATTTAACACTTCCCGTTTTGCGGATTACTAAGAAAATCAAACGGGCCATCAAAAGGTAGAAAATACGTTTCTACCAAAGGTAAGGCGTACGTTTCTTTTTCTTTTTTTTTTCTCTTCACCTTTCTAATTTTAGGCAAAATCAAATGAACCTCTAAATAACTTTAGTGTCTTCGTAATAACCTCGGGAGTTCACTATGCTATTGTCCGTTATGAACACCTCTTTCAACAGTGATGATTTTACTATGTCACGGTGGAATAAAGCGGTGCTACCTTATCTGTCTGGAAACAAATTGGGGTGTGTGTATGTTTATACAGTCTAGAACATAGTCAGCCTCAACGGGCGACTTGTCTCCCAGCTGTAGATGAGAAATTAAGCCAGTGCAGTACAACCGGTAGCCTGGGGTCTTTAACGTGCATCACGCAGTGGTGATCAAAGTAACGTTGGTAGTGATACACGACTGCTCTCCGGAGAGGTTATAGCTGAACACTATGTTCTCGTGTTCTCTGGTGATTGAAATGACTGCAGTTTTATTGAGATTAAGTTGTAGCCTATTTGTTGTTATGCACCACTTCTGAAAAGAACATACGTCGTTTTGTAACAAAAGGCATTCCTGAACATTATCAACCCTGCTGAATAATTTCAAGTCATCGGAATTCAAAAATGCTTTTTAGCTCTGCACTTGCGACAGCAAGTCGTTAATGAACACTAAAAATAGCAACAGCCCAAGGCTCTAACCACCAGAACTTCAGTTCCTTGGGGAACAACTGTGCCCAAAGTAACTAACCGCCAGGCTCTAACCCAGAACTAACCGTCAAAACCGTCAGAATTTGATTCTGGCGGGCTTCCAAGTAGCTTGGGAACCGTAGTAGAGCATGATACATTGTGGACATAACACGTTTAGTTTCGGTTTGACTTCCGGCGTCTGGCAACTCGAGCCTGCGGCGGTATGCCGCCGGAGAGCGCGGACGTCTGAGTAAACAGTTCCGGGTTTCACTTTCGGAACGGGAGGGACACGCCCGCACCAGGGCGAACACGCTCGTGTATTGCTTTACCTTGTGTAGTCACGTGTAATAGATAGTTTTACGTACCAGACATTCCCACTACATAATTGACTGTCCGGGACTCCGGGTCAGCAATCATGTAGTACGCACACACACACGCGCATATATATATATATATACAGGGTGTTTCACGAAAGGTGGACAAATTCGATATTGCAAAAACTACGCGTCGCACCAAAAAAAAAGGCTTGTGTTGTATTGGTCCTAGGCAAGGGCCCTTTTTAGGAAAATTATTAAAGTCCAAGATCATTACATTGTTAATTATTTTTGTGTAATTACCTTTTTTAATATTGTGTTTAAGGGCATAGTTTCAATTAGAAAATTGCTCAGCATCACCGAAAAACACTGAATCAACAAATTGCAGAACGATAGAAGGCACGCGAAGCATTTTACGGCTTTCTGAAAAACCGCACAAATTCGACGGGTTTTTAAGTTTTGGTTTGTTATCGGAGCGCATCTCGGCCCCGGCAGCACCGCGCCCCGTGGAGAGATAGTGCATCCAACCTCTGCTGCGCTGTCATCGCGCGACGCAGCAGAGGCTGGTCGCACTATCTCTCCACGGGGCGCGGTGCCGCCAGGGCTGAGATGCGCTCCGATAACAAACCGAAACTTAAAAACCCGTCGAATTTGTGCGGTTTTTTAGAAAGCCGTCAAATGCTGCGCGTGCCTTCTATCGTTCTGCAGTTTGTTGATTTAGTGGTTTTCAATGTCGCTGAGCAATTTTGTTATTGAAACTATGCCCTTAAACCCAATATTAAAAAAGTTAATTACGCAAAAATAATTAACAATATAACAATATAACAATATTAAAAACAATATAATGAAAGTTCTTCCGATTTCATCCACCGCAGTCTCAGGTGTAATACAACATGATTAGCTACCACCAGCTCGCCTGCACTCTCACCGTCTTTTCAATATAATTATCTTGGACTTTAATATTTTTTTCTAAATAAGCCCCTGGCCCAGGTCCAAAACGACACAAGCCTTTCTTTGTTGCGACGTGTAGTTTTCGAAATATCGAATTTGTCCACCTTTCGTGAAACACCCTGTATATATATCTATTATATACGAGGGGCGTTCATAAAGTTCGTATTATCGGCACAAAAAATTAAAGGAAACTGAACAAAACAGGCATCAACATGAGCGCGCGTCCCTCTAGTTTCCGCACAGTATAAACATTGCATGTTATAGTAGCTCGGAACGCCGCCAGGGAGTCGAAACAAAAATGTCACCGCCCGTCGGTGCCAAGCACATGCAGTGAGCCGTTTTTTTTTCATTTGAAGGGAAGCAATGCCAAGGATATTCATTCCAGACTGGGAGCGTTGTTCGGGGACAACGCCCCAGTTTATGACACTTTGGTTAAATGACACAGACGCTTCTAGTGTGGCCAAATAAGAGGAAAGCATTTCAAGGACGGCGACCAAGTGATTGCTCAAGTGGAGCGATTCCTGAACACTCAAGACAAGGAGTTCTATATTAATGGCCTTTGGCATGTGGTGCATCGCTGGAAAAAGTGGGTAACTTTTGGTGGCGAACATGTAGAGAAAGTCTCAACTCCTACTCGAGTTTGATTGCTGAATCTCTATTCCTTCATGAAAATAATACGAACTTTATGAACGCCCCTCGTATATATATACTTTTTCTTTTGACAAAAGTATGTTCTGTGAAACCCTGTCAAAAGCCTTTGACGCATCAAGATAAATAGTGTCAACATGATCACGGTTGGCTTCCAAAGGGCCGGTATATCCGAGAAAGACACGCATATTTGTCTCGATTGCTCTACCTTTCATGAAGCCATGCTGCAATGTTAATATTTTCTGCTTGAAATAAAAATTGAGACGTTCATGTATGACCATTTCAAGGAGTTTCTAGACAGCACAAAAGTCACACTGGGCGAAAGCGGTTGACATCAGAAGGTCCGACAGATTTGAATATTGGGTCGACCACAGACCTCTTACACCAGTGGCGTAGTCAGAAAATATTTTCGGGAGGTGTTTCGAGGTGATGGTGCAATCCCACACAGAATAAAAAAAGGGAATATATATATATATATATATATATATATATATATATATATATATATATATATATATATATATATATATAATGAGAAAAATTTCGGGGGTGTTCTGAGACCTGAACACCCCCCTGGCTACGCGCCTGTCTTACACCGAGAAGGAAACACCGCCCAGCGGAACGAAAAATTGTACACGCGGGTTAAAGCGGGAACAAGGATTTCGGCGCATCCCTTGCTAATGAAGTTGGGACTACCATCACAACACATGGAAAGCTTTGAGTTGAGCCTACGCAGAGAAAGAAGTACCCAATTTTCTGTTATACGTTCATAAGCCAAACAGTCAAGACTCTCCTCAAAGCTGAAAACCACGTCGCCATGTTAGGTTACTTCATCTTACGAAGCATTTAAGGAAATAGCCGAAGTGCAATCTGAACTTATCAACTGTCGTGATATTGTCACGAATGACAAATGATGAGGCAGAGAATAACTAAAGGAACTAAACGTTTAATGAGGGCGAACTTGTGCCCAAAAATAAAAAGGAAACAAAAGATAACAGCAGAGCGTCGCGGGCGTCGAAACGGCGAAAGAGCAGAGTCGAACGCTGAGGCAAAACTGACTGCAGATCGCCGCGCGGAGCCACTTATGTAATCGCGTTGTCTTCATGAACAATCGGCCTAGAAGGTTCGGCGACTAGAACATTCGCACCTCGAACAGGCGACAGAGTTCTCGAATTCACCAGAACTTTAAGCTGCTAGAATAAATAAAAGGACGCGTAACTCCCGGGAATCGAACCCTGGCTCTTCGCGTGGGAGGCAAGCGCGATAACCGATAGGCCACGGCCGCGCTGCCTACCTGGCGCGCGGCAATATGAGAGAAAAAAAAAAGAAGAAATAGTTCGTTTTTAGCAATACTGAATCTATTATCAAAACTATGGTATTTCAATTGTGGCAGTTTTTTTCACTTTGTACAGATACACACGATCTCAGGAGAGAAGGAAAATAAGCGATGACTGATACGCCACAATGATTCCTCTTACAGTAGTCATCCAACTTCACTACATTTCTTTATATTATTTTCAGCAACCGATTTCTGTGGTTCGCTTAGCGGTGTAAACCTCTATGTAAACGTATATTGTCTATATCAAACTCAAGAAAACTTTTCGTGTACAAAAGTGAATGTAATCAGACACAATTAATCCTCCGAAGAGAGTGGGAGGTATTTGAACATCGGCCTCAGGCAACGGACAACCAAGGACATTATTACCGAATGTTATAGGCGGAAAGTTTCCAATTTCCCGGCGGGGCAACAAACAACCTCTTTTCATTACCCCCCCCCCCCACACACACACACACACGCATATACACACACAGACTTTCCGCCCCGTTTAGCGAGATGTTCCTGAAGAGGGGCATTTGTTTTCCCAAGGAGCTCGTGGCTGCGCGGGTGTGTATGCGTGTGTGCGTGTGTGTGTGTGGGGGGGGGGCAACTCGACCCCACAATCCCTCTCCCCTCCGCCCCCCCCCCCCCCCCCCCCGTAGTCGGCGCCGATGCCGACTGTGACGCGACGGAGAAACTAGACGTCGCTCCAAATACTGTCTGCCTGCATGCGGGCTCCGATGCACTAAGACCCTCCCGGAGGCAAAGCGACCTTTACAGGCGACGATGCAATTTCAATGTTTTCGTAGTTTCCGACAACGCATACGCTGCTCCGCTCACGCAAACGTACTTTCGCATCACCCCGCTAAGTTTATAACCGTCCTAAGTTCAAACATGAAAATGTAGAAAAGTGAATGAGAATAGAAAGTTTGCGATGATGACGGATCCGTAAATTGATAGGAACGGCTGAACTGATATATATCGAACATTGAAACTGAACTCCAGCATATTTCTTTTGACGGCAGGATGTACATCGAGGTATGGGTGACCGGAGTATAAAAGTGAAACGTTCTCAGAGACCGTTTCTCCGCTCTAAAACTCAAAACGGTCCTCCAAGAATACTTGCGCGGGTGGTTCAGCATCGGGATCAGTGACAACGTACATTTCCGCCGACATATTGGACAATCTAAATAAAGTGGTTCGTCAGAGCGACGGTCAACAGGGTTATCTCGGCGCTCACGCCGCTTTCGCCCAATGTCACGCTGATAAAGAGCAAGTACGATTAAGATAAGAACCGGCGATAGACGACGGCCACGATTGTCACATTCTTCCGGACTTCCGACAAGCTAGACTCGAAATCCTGATGCTTTGGAGTGAAAAATATACACTCGTTTTTAGTGTACCGTAAAATCATAATAATTAGTTCATAAACGCACGCATAACAGAGTGCTCGTATAAGCTAAGCATCACCGGCTTGTGCAAAAAATAAATAAAAAATGTGTTACCCGAGTTCAGTGACTTTTGCGCCGAACGCGGACCTTAAGACTAGAAAAATTGTACAGTGACACCAGCCGTTGTCTATGAAGTTCAGAGAACACTGACAATATAGATGCGCATCTGAAACATGCGAATTCCAACCCTATCTTCTACGGAGGGGGGGGGTGCGGAGAGGCGTCATGCCAGCACGCCAGTGCGCTGAGCCCTCCCCACTTCGAAGATTGTCCCACTTGGAAGATTGTCCCCTCTAATACGTTAGCATAATAAATAAAGGCTCCGGTACAAGACGTGATCAGTTCTGCAAGGTCGCGCACCCTGCGTAAGACTCTGTTGATCTCTACCGACTCTCTCTGAAGGGGAATATTTATGCCGAGCCCCCAGCTGTTCCCCAGTTTGGGCGCCATGTACCAGACACCGGGTGCACCTTTCATCACTTTTCTCGTCGGCCAACTTACCAGCGTCCCAGCCTGGAGAAGGAGGAGCATGCCCTGTAGCACAACGACGGCTCCCTGGACGAGACGGAGCGGTCTTCGTCCGCGTCGCGGTGGATGTCGCCGGCGTCCAGGGGCAGTCCGTTCATGTCGTAGGCGGAGAGCACGCAGAAGCGGCCATCATCCATGCAGTGCGGGCAGGCGGGGACCGCCACGACGATCCCTTGCCAACGGGCACAGTGCCGCTGCCCAAGCAGCCCGCCCAGGGTAGCGCCGAATGGCCTCGAAGCGCCGACCGTCGCGTGGCTGCGCAGCGGCGCGTAGGCTTAGCGGCGTTCACGGGGGCCACCGGACGATGACCGACGTGGACGCGAGGGAGGGCCGGGTCGTCGCTTCGTCACTCGGACACGTTTCTTTGGGGAGCATCAAGGCGACCGGTGGCGGAGGAAAATCGATGGATGCTCTTCGGAAGAACCCCTAGTTGGGATTGGGTGGAACTTGTGCCGCCATCTGTTGGAACAAACTCGGACCACATTGCGTGCCAAGTTGACTAGTTCGATACAGGATCATGTGATGGCGCTGCAGACTGCGAGCTCCACAGGGCCTTCGGAGCTCCTCGATTCGTGTTGGTTTGTTTAC
The DNA here is from genome assembly GCA_037355805.1 of Ixodes ricinus. Classification (NCBI taxonomy): domain Eukaryota; kingdom Metazoa; phylum Arthropoda; class Arachnida; order Ixodida; family Ixodidae; genus Ixodes; species Ixodes ricinus. The sequence goes on from JAZHYW010016295.1 coordinate 8,677, forward strand.
GCCTTTCATAAGATAAGATATGCTGTGATAAGATAACCTAGCAGTCGGCATATTGAGTCTAGGGGTGGCGCGAACTTTTGTCGAACCGGATTTTTAGGTCGAACTTTCGGGGTTCAACTGGGTCGAATTGGTTCGACGAACCTTCGAGCTTTTAACCAGGTTCGACCGGTTCGACTTTGTGGACAGTGTGGCTAGACCTTGATACAAGCAAGTTTAAGTTTGGAAAAAAATTTATGCAAAAGGTTATTTTAAATTTTAAAAACAGTTGCCATTAGAAGAATCTAATTATAATCCCTGAAGAAGTTAATTACTGAATTTTTGTACTGTATTAACTTAAATAACCAATGAGCGCTGCGCCTAAATCCCAAGCCAAATGGCCAGCCTATCGCGTATGCGCATAGCAGTCGAACCTGAGTTGAACCTTGTCGAACTTTTCACAAGAAGTTCGAAAAAGTCGAACCTGGTCGAACTCGAACCTCGAGCGGTTCGCGACACCCCTAATTGTGTCTGTGGCGTTCGTGCAATGGGCAATATTCAAAACAGCAACGCTCCTAGCGGTTCAGAGTGCGCTCTGTAAGGCCCGGTTCAGACGGAGCAATTTCACCCAGCAACTTGACGTCGCAACACCAGCAACACGGGTCGTCCGCGTTCGCACGCAGCAACCGAATTGCTAGGCGACTTGCTATCATCATCATTCACTTTGAATTTTCTTGTACTATTTATACGCCCAGCTACGCGCTAAAAACGTGCTTTTATGTCTTTGAATGGCGTTGAGAATACTAACTAATCTTTCTCAAAAAGGTTTATTTCCAAAAACGATCGATTTCAAACCAGAACCAAGTCTTTAGCTGTCATCATCACCACCACCGGGGTTTCACGTGAAAACATCGCGTCCCTGATTGGCTGCTGCCGCTTCAAACGGCTCGAGTTGCTCGTCCGTTTCGAGCCGGACCCGATCTTTAGCAATTCGTGTCGATCTAGGAAAGCTAGGGAACAACCCGCCAGCAACCTCAAAATTGCTGCAAAAGTTGCCCCGTCTGAAGCGGGCCTAAGAGGGAGACAGTCAACGATTAGTTTCAGTTTCGGTTTCACCGGGTTGTGCTTCTGTCGTCTGCTATGCGGAGATCACGTCGTCTGCTTCTTGAGCAGGACTTCTGGTGACGTCAGAACGGCGCAGAGCTCCGATTGGCTTTGATTGAAAGGATAGTGGGTAGACCTCACTGCTAGATGCCTTGAGGTCTACCCACTATTTATTTCAATCAGGTAATAAGAACTCGGGGTCTGACATCATCGCAACCCCTGTGCCAGAAGCAGACGAACTTGCGTTCCGGATAGTCTCCGCACCGCCATTGCTCACGTCAGCGTGGAATGCTCCGCACTTACGCGCGATGCAGCAAGTACCATTTTATTCGCGTCGCTACATATCAGACAGAGCGAATAACGAAACAATTACGATTTGGCTGGCACGGGAAGCGGACAAAAAGGCCGCAACAGCGAAGTCAAGTGAACGCAGATCGACAAACGCAGAACGCCGTGCCAGCTCACTGCATGCATCTGTTTGCAACCTCGAGAACAGCCACTGAGACTAGTAGTCCAGTTTTATACCACCCTTGCTTCGCCGATCGGTATTTTCAATCAGGCTAAACGGTAAACAACGATCCTCGTTGTACGAGGACGTGTTCAAGCCCAAACATGCAGCTCTTGCTACGCAGCTGTGAGGCAATGGACCTTTTCCGAGAAGCGATTTGCGCACGCGCGAGCGCCCGATGCCAAGCGGCGGAAGTCGGTACGAAAAATAGAGGAAATTCGGAAGGAGGCTGTGGATCAGCGAGTAGAACACGTAATTGCAACATATTTATAATTGTGTTACACACAAAAAAAAAAGAAAGTGGACGGAAAGAAAAACACGACGTTTGGGTGGTCGCCACGGATGCCCCCTCCGTCCGACCCGGTCCATCCGTCTGCCTTCGACGTCGGGAGCCGGCCTCAGAGAGCGTCCGGCAACGCCGGCGTCAGCCGGCCGCCCGTCAGCCAGACCTGCCCCAGTTCGTCGTGTCACGGGGTCTGCACGGGGTTCCTCCCTCTCATCCCAGAGCGTCCCTTTTTATAACCTCAGCCACGGTCGACCACGCGCACCAACACGGCATGTCCACGTGCGACACCACGTGATCCCGGAAGCCACTCCTCCGGGCGACGCCCAGGCCGCGGTTCTTTAGCTGAAGGCCCCGATTAAAGTCGCGGTGGGCACGCGACGCAGCTCAGAGAGCGAAGAAACTGGTAGCACAGCTCCCATTATCGATTGGTAGCGCAGGTAGGTCACCTCCTCGATTTTTAGTTCGTGCAGCCACCGCCTGGTGCCGTCGGTATTTGGAAAAGGTCCATTGGCAACGAGAAAGATCAAACGACAGTCGCGGTGATGGTGTGCCCATATCGTTGAATGCGCAGGTTCCTTACACATACGTCTTATAGCCCCAACACTTCGTGTTTCATGAAGTTTGCGAATATCGGGAAGTTTATGGGCGGCCGTCTCCCGTCTTGCGGCCTCATGCTCGTTAGGGTCGCGCTCGTACTTCTGGAGTACTATTCTCAGTGGCTGTTCTCGTGGTTGCAAACAAATCCACGCACTCGGAGCTGGCACGGCGCTCGGCGTACGTCGAAATGCGTTCACTTGACTTCGCCGTTGCGGCCTTCTCACTCGCTCCCCGTGCCAGCAAAATTGTAATCGTTTCTTGATTTGTTGCGTCTGATATGTAGCGACAAGAAGAAAAGGGTGCATAAAGGGACACTAACAAGGTATTTATGCTCGCCGAGGTTTTTTGTTGTATTTATTTAATTAGTACATACTGCGGACCTTTCGAGGTCCAAGCAGGGTGGGCGGTAAACATAAATAACGCTACAAGAAACAATGGTTGCACATAGAACAAGAAAACAATGGTGAAAAAACTGCTGCACAGAAATACAAGATATATATATATATATATATATATATATATATATATATATATATATATATATATATATATATATATATATATATATCAAAATATAGTAAATCACAAAGTTATAACAATGACCCATCAAAATATACAATGGCAAAGATAACCGTGAAACTACAAAGCTGAAAGCTCCATCAAAATATATATTGACAAAAAAGACTGCAATGTACGTGACATATGAGAGCCCAACTACCCAGAACAGAATTTGCGGCTCGAAATTCGGCTTCTTTCCGCCCGAAAACCGCCGATCGAGAACTGGCCGGTTGGAGTCGCGCTCACTCTCTTTTCCGTGGTCACGGGCCGTTTTCTCAGGTTTCGACGCGACCACCCAATTTAATCAAAGTCGTGGGTCATTGAAGGCACACAGTCAATATTAAAAATATAAAAAATACGAAACCCATTCTTTGTGGCTTGCGAAAAGCTGCAAATACGTTGACTGAAAAAAACAGTAGCAGAAAACCGCGAAGCATACTGTGCCTTCCCTGCATTATTATTAACATGGCGTCGTTTCCCGTATCGTGGGACTAGCGGATGGCAGCTGACGACGGGCGTTGGACCTCTACTTCAGAATGTCGTTCACGGTACCGGCGAATTCGGTTTTCCTTCGAAAGAGAAATTTTGGACCGATCAAAAGAACTGATATTCATCCCGTATGACACGCCCGACCAGCAAGCCGATTGCACGAAGACGTCGCCGAGCCGTCGTCCCTTCTCGTGGCTGAAGACATCGCTCGCTCAAACATCAAGCACGAAGTGCGTACTTCGAGTTGAATACGCACGCGTACGGTTTCTTTACGAGGTGCGAATGTGGCCTATGCGTGGTGCTGCCCGACTTCAAGCCGGGAGTGCATGTATTGAAGGGAAATCGGCAGCAAACTTCCGACATACACTCTACCGGCTGCATTACTACGCGTGAAAGAGTTCCTTCAGTAGCTCAGTGGAAAGACGTCCGCTTCACACGCAGAGGTCACGGGTTCGATCACTGGTGTGGGTGTACCATTTTTTTTTCGTCAAGCATTTTGCGATGTTTACATTTGTTTTTTTACAATTATCACTGAAAAACACAATTGTTGTGGACGATACGTCGCTGAACTAAATGGTATGGGATTCCACTTTTGACACCTGCGAACTCAATGTAGCCACTTTCCACAAAATGCAAGGAGCATATGGATCAGGTAGCGTCCGCTTTCCGAGCTTCGCGTAACTGTTCTACAGGAATTGCAGCCGGCCATTGATCCGACCCGTTGATTTTTCGGAAACTTGTGCAGACTCTGCCGCACAATGCCACTTTTTCACGCAACATCTTAGGGGTATTCTTTTCGGAGCCGATCACGGAAATTCACCACGGGCACTCACTACTAATTGCCAACACTTACATGTACAAAACAACTCATCTTGAAGTACAGAACAGCGAGCGAAACAAACATAACTGCAACGGAATCGCACGGCGAAGGAACGCATTTCGTCTGCTACGTGCGGAGAAAAAAAAAGAAAAAAAAACCCCGCACAGTCGGGTGTAGCCACGTGACTTCCGCCACTCAATCTATCCTCTCCACTTCTCTGTGCGGTGCGGGAGTTTCGGTTTCGGTTTCGAGCAGTTGCGTTTTCTGGCTTTAATAAAACAAAATACGTGACTCTGTAGCAAAATATTAATTGGGTAGTATTCCGACACCATAATAAATCGCCTTACAAAAAGGAAAACAAAATTTGGGGGGTGTCAGTTTAAAGTATCGCGCGTAAGTGCGGAGCAATCCACGACGACGTGAGCAATGCCGGTGCGGAGACCATAGCAGATGAAAGATGCACAACCCGGCGAAACAGCCACTACCCGTTGACAGTCTCCCGCTCCCAGAGTGCATCAGAACCGCTAGGGGCGCTGCTATTTTGCATATTGTCCATTCCGCTCCGTTGAGAAAAATTACTTTATTTTGGGTCAAATAAAGACCCTAGAGGTGCTCCTTGCTTTTCGAAACCTCGTACCTCTCTTTCCTCCCAGAACGCACATTCAGCTGCTGTAATTTTTTTTGTGTGCGCTTAGAACGAAAAAGTAAACGTGAGCTACAAACACTTTCTAAGCAATGCAGACGAATGAAAAAAAAGAAAAGCCGAGGAGTTTTGACATTTGATTCTCGCACGGAGGGCGGGGAGAGTGCGAATCAAAGAGACCTCACACTACCCAATGCTGGTAGGGCAATGTGCTGCCTACGGCCAACCCAAGAAAAGGTACAGAGTTCAACCGTCCAACTTCCGACACCTAGTTCAGTTAACCAGAGGAAAGGAGAAGAGACCCCAACAACACGAGCCGGTCAAGCCAGCTGAAATGAAGCACAACTTCCCATGACAAGGCTGCGGGAGAAGGCGGGCCCTGTTTTTATAACTATACCAACTGAACTTGCCCCTCACTTCACATCGCTGTAAGCAAGGCATCAGTAAATAGACATATGCAATTTACAACCAACACAAAAACAACAACAGAGCTATATTTATGGCGCGAAACGAATTTTGTAGTTGGCGCCCGCGGAGCCACCAGACCACCACTGCTTGCGACTGCTCACGTTGTAGAGGGGGTCTGGGGTCTGGTTTGCCCTCTTACTCAAAGACAAGTTGGTACGCCACTGGGAAGATCCTAAGGTCTCGATTTTAGCGGACGTCGGATTGAATGCCGGTATCGCCGTCGCAGGACAGACTGACAACCCGGATTTTGCGACTTCTGAAGAGCAGATGCCGGTTCGCGAGCATGCAGTGACGTACTTCGCAGTGACAAATCATTTATTTCAGTTAAAGGAAGTCCTTGGACCCATTTCCTACATTGTCGGGGCCTGAAACGGTGACATAACTTTACGGCAGGTAACTCCCCGACAAATTACTTTGGTGATCTGCGCAGCCGCCGCCGTTTTCGCTGTCCCTTCAATAAATTTTAACAGCCGGCGACGTTTTTAACTTTCATCAATTATATACGTACTTGGATGTCGAACACAGAATTTCTGCCTGTCTGCTTCGTACATGATTTTGTTGTTTTCTCTTCTTATTGCCTGTCATGTCTAAGGAGGGAGATTGCAGAATGAAGACGTCTTCCGACTGCAAATAAGAACCGAGATGCGAGGTGGTTTTATTGGAGGGTATTCAAAATGTAGAACTTAAAATAACAAAACCTTATGCAATAAAAACTTCTATCTGAACAATACCTTTAATTATTAAATAAAATAAAAATGATTGCTACCTTCTCCGAACTGGTTTATTTGTCCCCACATCACTTATAAAAACAAAATCTAAAAAAAAGAAACCTTCGCTTACTTGTTTCAGATTAGCATGTCTCAATTTATGAAACCAAATTAAGTATTTATCCATTATATTAGGGGTCTCCAAATCCCGGCCCGCGGACCAGACCCGGCCCGTGGAGGCCTTCCGACCGGCCCGCAACTGGCCGCCGTTGTTCCAGGAATGCTCAGGGCTCAAATTTGGACATTCGTTGAGAACGTCTGCGAGATCTCCGACCACTGCGATTGGTCAGCGCCAAGGCAATGCGCGGCGCTGACCAATCGCGGCGGTCGGCGGTGTGGCCGACTTTCCCGCCGAGAGTCCAACTCGATCCCCTGCCCGCGCTCCGCTTCGCCGCTACCGGCGCAAAAAATAAGTGCGCGGAAAGGAACGGTGCCGCGACGCGCACCAAACACGCTCACAAAGATATCAGAAAGACCAACTGCATACGAAGACTCCAGAAAGAACAAGAACGATACATTTCGTTTTAATCCTATTTTACATTTTCTTACTTGTTTTCCGGTCCTCGAGACAGCGACCGATCCCCAATCCGATTCTTAAGCCGAAAAGTTAAGAGACCCCTGCATTAGATAAACATTAATACAATAAAAATGAAGCACTCGAATATATAGGGAGAATCTGGAATTTCGGTGTAAATAGGTACACAGTTATAATAAAGTGGTGCTTTTTTTCTTGTAATATTATGGAAGGATAAGTTCACTTAGTAAAACATGTTTTACACTTCGCCTGTACAAGACAAATGATTGTTGGGCCGCTGCGGTGTTTATTTCGACAAAGTGAAGCGGATAATATGAGCAAATTTTGCTTACTATCTGTTCCAGCCGCTTTTCAGTCGTGATAAACGCCTTAATGGCTCATTGTGCCATTTAATAATTTCACAAAAAAAAAATCCGCGTAAAAACAAATTTTAGTTTTCTTTTTTTTTACTTTAAGAATTCGTTTTGTATTTTTTTCACCACCATCGTTATATGGGATAACTTTCTACCTTGCACCTGGGACCAATTGTTCCGGGATCATTTTCTTCTACAATCGCTCTCAGTCCTGCAGAACGAAGTGCTACGAAATGTATACTTACTAGCCATAATCAGGTATAACTGCCAGAAATGTCCAGTACTCCAATGACGATAGCAAGGGAAGTGGGCAGACTGAATTTCGGAAAGGTTCCAACCCGTCAGGCACAAATGCCGTTTTTTCATCGTGCCATACCAACCGTCATCAGAAAAAAAAAGAAAAAAAGTTTTGAAGGGGGAAAAAGGAATTTGACCCCCCCCCCCCGGGTCGGTGCGCCACTATAAGGAGATCATCAAAAGTTCTGAAAATTCGCACAAACCTACCGTAACGGTCCGGCCTTGTAGGGGGGCCTGTGCTATTACATTGTCAGTACTAATTTATTGAAATTAAGACTTGGTGCAAATTTCTTACATTTGGATGAAATGAGCAGAATGTAGCAGGGTAAGCACCTTCGCCAGTGTTGGGTAAAGTACATTTTAAAGGTACTTTAAGTAAAGTACAAAAGTCAATGCGACGTGATGTACTTTAAGTGAAGTATTAAGAACACTGGATGCAACGTACTTGAAGTAAAGTACTATAAATACAATTTACTTTCAAAGTAAAGTACAAGTATTTTAACACAATTTTTCATGATGCCTTTTCATTCCCTGTACCTTTTTAACTGGTATGCATTGCCCAGGGGTACTAGGGTGCATGACCTATTTTCAAAAACAGTGGCAAATATTTGATAAAGTTAAGTGGCCACAGAGTAGTTATTTTCAGAAATGCAGCCAAATTCAGAAGTCCCTCTTCTGAATTTGGCGCCCTTGCACTGGATTGTTGCAAACAAGGGGGTTAAATTTTGCACTAGAAGACAGCATGACGTCAGCCCCGTAGCTTCCGCAAACAAGATCCTCTCATAAAAAAGTGTTCTCTCCTTATTAATAATAAAAAAAAAAACAGTGAGTGTGCAAGCGAGCTGGTGATAATTATTCATAATGTGACACCTGAGATTGCGGTGCGCAAAAAATTAAGCAACTTTCAAATAGAAAGAAAAGTCAAAAGATGTCTCAAAACATTGCGACGTTCTCTTCTGTTGTCTTTTACTTCGACTTAAAAATGTAATTCTTCCGCAGCAGTCTCAGGTGCTACATTATGATTAATTTTATTCTTCTAATATTTTAAACCTCCTCGCTTCCCCTGACCGACCGAGAAGTAGCGAGAGTTCAAAAAGCTACGGGAAAGCCGTCCCCAGAACAAACGGAGCGATGAGTCGTCTGCTCACGTTTCTGGTGAATAGATTATCCCTACCAGTATTTCTTCGGAGTTGACAAAGCATAATTTCGTGATACAAATTTAAGAAAACCAAATTTTGGGAATGTACTCTGAAGTCGGGAATTGTACTTTCCTTGGAAAGTACCAGAAAAAAAATACTTTAAGTTAAGTACATACTCAATTAATATATTTCAAGTAAAGTACAAGTTTCCTAAACCCACTTGAAGTAGTACTTTAAGTACAATATACTTAAAGTACTTCCCAACACTGACCTTCGCGCAGCAATTAGATCACTATCATTGCCATGTCGGCTACACTCCAAGAGTCGCAACATGGAATCTTTGCGGCACCTTTCCACCTGTTTGTGCTTTTGGGCATCTGTCAAATTGTCTAGCACACAGTGAGATTGAACTTTTCTCAGACGAAGGTGTTCATGAAGGGCCGTTGAAACACTCGACAAACTAATCTTCAGGGTCCCTACGATAGAACCCCAACTCAACCGTGGGTCCTCTCTAAAGTTTCTCCACAGCAGCGAGGTTTTCTTCAGTCACGGCCGTCGATGGTCTGCCACTGCGCTCGCTGTAGAGCTGCTGCATCTGACATTGCAATAACAACAAAAGCATGTGACAACCGTTCCACTGATTCAGACTCATTTAAACCACTCCTGAAATTGTAAAGCACCGGCCGCTTTACAACTTGTATCGCTCTTCAAAGTGGAGGGCTGGTTTTGCTAGGAGCGGGCCAGGATTCGTGGCGCCACTCGATTTCTGCCTCCACGTTCGGTTTACATCTCGACTCGTTTATGGGGATGCTCGAATTATACAGACGTCCTTCATGGACAACATGCTGCGACTATTAGGGGCAGGTTACGTCAAAATTTGGTCACGGTAACCTGGTCACCAGATGCAAATGATCGACAATATAAGATTCATTTCTGTAATTACATGCAGCTCTAAAAAAACACGGAAGTTCGTGTATCCCAAGTAACCTATATCAAGGGGCTTCCAAGATGGCGATTAATCTTCCCCTTTTATTTTCGTGTTTTTCCTCCCTTATATTGTATTTTTCTGATTTCCGGCTCTTGTTACTTCTTCGGCCATTTCACTGTTTTGTGCGTTTTTGCGGCCAAACACCACGGACTCTAGACCAGTCAAACACAAAGGTACAGCCGAAAGTTCGCGGAGCGCACCGATTGAACTTTGGCAACAAAAGCGCGGCGTCATCGTAACTTTTGGCCCCAACTTTATGTTTGACGAGTCTAGGGCCCCTGTATGTTTTATAGCTTTTAAAGGGCAACTCCGGCCAAAACTCAAAATGAAATAAATTACTGGTATCGCTGTAGTGACACAAAATGTGACCCCAGCCAAAAAATTACGTCCGGGGGACGCCGCATTATCAACTAATGCCGATAATAAAAATGCGACCCGCCGCGAGCCGCTGCTCCTTAGCGGGCGGCCAGCGGGTTGCCGATCGCTAAAGCAACATTGGGCCGTGACGTCAATATCGTTCTCTTTATTTCCTCCGGTCCGAGCGTTGCGCGGAGTGTGCTTCTTTGAGCCACTACCACCGCTACTTCGGCTTGTGATTGGCGTGCTTAGCCGTTGCTTTTATCAGTAGCCCGTGTAGCTTCGGTATAGCCTTTTGTTTGTTTGCTTGTGAGGACTCCGAGGCTCGTTTTAGCGAGCAACTCGGTGCGCCCAAGACTGCTCAGCTGTTCCTCGAAAGATGCCGAGTACAACTTGCAGCGATGTGGGCTGCTCAAACAACCCGCTGTGCAACCCGGAGATGCTTTTTTCACAAGTTTCCAACGGACCGGAAATTGGAGAAGGTGTGGGTGAACGCTGTTCGACGAGTGGACTTTGGACTTCGGCTTTTACGCGCCCAAGGAAAAAATAACGAAAAAACAGACATGTACAGCCAAGCACAAGTGTGTTCGGGCGCCGCGTTCCACACCGGAGAACCTCAAAGCTTCGTGTCTGGGACTGACCCACAGCGCGAAAGCGAGGGCCCCCAGGACTGTACGTCACTGGCAGCGCGGAGTAGAGCAACGCCGCTCCATCCACCCCGATCACAATTTAGTCTTAGCGACGAGTACGGAAGACCCACTCAAGGCGACAGCCGCCGATTACGGCACCGAACGAGTTCACTCGTTTTCCAGTCGCTAGCTTTTGGGTATACGCACTACCTCTTGCTACATATACTGGATAACTACCACAGAGCTCAACAGAGGTAGGTGCCGCTCGGCCTGCGTACTCGTTGAACGAGAACGATCCTGACGTCACATTCACATGGCGGCTGATTTCCAGTGTTGCCGGGGCATCGAGCGGCTAGTTTCGGTTTTGTTGGCCACGCCCCAAACAAAACTTTGGGGCGTCGATATCTTTAAAACTAAGCACAATAACGAGAAAAAAATTACACCTTGCAATTCAGGGACGCTGACTGCACTAAAAACAGTCATAATCCCAAAATCGAAAGTATGGGCCGGACTCGATGCGCAATGGCGTCGACTTCAGAGAGTGTCGCCTGGCAACAATTGTTCAAACAGCGAACGTCCTTTGGTCGGGGAGTGAGTGCCCCTCACCTCGGTGCGAATCGGTTGAGTTCAACGGTCGGGAAACGAGACACCAGTTTACATGATCTTTGAAACTCCTGACCGGCAAAATATATACAAAGCCCAAGATTACCATGCGATTGGTTAAACATATTTCTGGTGAGAGGTCGCGATTCCTCACTAAGCTTGCCCAGAAATAGGAGTGATTGGACTTTGTCCTCTGCTCGCCATCCCGCCAGCTATCACTACTATAATTCGGAGCGGACGTCTTTTTATCAGTTGTCTTTAAGAGGACTCCTTCGCAGAAAGATAACCAATCTGATAAGGCGATAATTTTTGTATGGGTAACATATACCCCCTAAGGGTGCAAACCGTCTTCAAGCGAAGTCCGTCACTGGAATCTAATCGTGCGTGACTGGGAGTCGTGCTCTTACGGGTAACTGAAGTAAAGCTTGGCTCATGTCCGTGTTACTATGTCTTGTCCATTTTATTTCCTCCAGTCTCGGATGTAACCTAGTTCCAGACAGGTTTCAACCGACTCGGCTGCATGTTATTCACACTTCTAAAATATGCTGCCAAACACACACACACACACACAAAAAAAGAAGCTACGGATTTTCGGTATTTTCCATAGACGTGGTAATCTGCCCAACTTCAGACAGGCACAAAAACTTCAGCGTGAGCACACATTTAATGTTTCGCAGTCACCTCACTGCCAGTTGTACACATGCCGTGCAATGAAAATATACAAGACTCCAATCAAATACGACTAAACTTTTTCAATAACATACATGCCATAAAAAGATAACTACCAAACTAGTGATTTAAGAATAAGCAAATATAACGAAGGCCACGCAAAAACAGAACAAAGGTCCCTAAAATTAAAAAGAAAACACAGACATTTTAATGGCAAAAGGAAGGCATTGCCTATATACACACTATGTACACAGCCTACTCAAACATGCACACACAGCACGATAATCAGAGAGAGTGAAAGACCAACAAAAGCAAGTACTGCAACAGCTCACTTTCTTAGATGCACATTAAATGTGGAATGTGTAGAGGTACACCCCCGACAATGAGCTGAAACACCTAACCTGAACGTTTACAGCGCCTACCATTCCTCCAAGTCTCATGATCATCCAAATTATTAGAGCTCAAACATTGAGGCCCAAGTATCGCGTTTCACGGCAAGTTTGAACCGAAGCTTCTCTGAAAACTGACGAATGCCAAGGAAGCATAGAGGGGCGTTTCGGCTCATATGTTCGCAGTAGTATGTCTCAAAGCAGGATCTAGACAAGGACTCTAGCAAGTAGCACCTCCACTGGAGCAGTAAATCTCAGCTAATCAATACAGAGTCCATAGCACAGAGCTGTCAACTTAAAACAAAATTCCACAAGGTGCCTGAGAGCTTCGATCTGATATACTATAGAAACTAACCACTGGTTGCTTAGAAAATAGTAAACTACTATATAACTTTTAAAGGTTCCCATTAAAAATGGCAAGTCACAGAGTGTCAAATCTATGGGCTGAATGAGTGGTTACTCAAGTTTACAGGTTTTAGGATTAAGAGCTGCTGTCTAATGTTCACACGCAGTACTTAGGTAGAGCAAGCCTGACTTGCCCTCTCGACTTACATGGGCACGCATGGAGTCATCTGCTCCTTAACAGCAGTGTTATACTGGCCGTGAACCCCTTAACGAAACCAATTCAGCTCTTGTGACTTAAGAAGCAAGCTCCAAACAATGCTGCCTTTGACCCAGCACAGCTCATCATCACACCCTCAAGAATAAAACAGGTGTTGAAGTGTAAAAAATATGGAGTTAAAAATATGCTACTTGTTTAAAACCAATAAATGGTCATTTTGACTAAGCTGTTTGATATACACATTAATTGCTCGAACGTTATGCTTGCTAAATGTTGCATGGATGTACACATTTTGAGAGACAAGTATTAAGCAGTCCCTTAGGGAGTGTTGTTTTCCACTTCTTTGCACAATCCAAAGTGGTAAGGTGCAATAAACCATTCATATGAAATACATATAAAGCATGAAATATCGAATTCTTAAATGTCAATGTATGGCCAAGAAGTAAAGACACACTGGTAACCAAATTAAATCCCCATTTTAAGTTTTTCTCATGACATTAAGATAATGTTCATAACAAAAAATGAGTTAAATATGAGTTAACTCGTTAAATTCACGTAGCCCAACATCTCGCCAAGGAACTTAGACAAAAGTAGGCAGATCAATATTGGAGGTAGTAATGTAATATGGAAATGCTAGTTTCATCAAATCATGCCAAAATATTAAAGTTCATGTAAGCAAGAACTGAGAAAAAACATTGCTAACTAATGTTGCAAATCCTATTGATTAGCAAATAAACTGGTTGGATAACTGGTAGACATTCAGATACACAGAATATGACTGCCTACTAAGAATATCATACAAACTTTTGATTACAAGAAACTGACAAATTCTTGAGAGAGGAAAAGGATGTCTAAAAACATTATTGTTGCTAAAAAACCAACAGCAATAAAACATTTTTCATATACCCTAGTTTCAGAAGCTGTGATTCAACTATATTGATGTGGCATGATCTATGATTCTAGATATCAGCAAGGACAAAAGATTTACAATAAGGGTAACCCATAGGGCTGATTGTATTCTTTCCAAATAAAATGGAACACAGCTCCTTCATAGTGCACGGACTGTGCCTTGCTAGGACAGCTTAATCATTTCTGGAGTCAATGCACTGCCATTTTAAGCAAACTAGCTCAAATGAGAATTGGAATTGAGCCCAGTGGGTCTTAGGTCATTTGTTTTCTCTACAGACAGAAAGAGATCACTGAGATATCACACAAAAACTAGCTTAAAAATCCCTGTACTCCAGGTGTTTAGTGGACACATTTCACAGATAAATTTTGAAACCTCCAGAAAGCAACTAAGCATTAGTGACACCAAATGTTTTAAAAGACTGAAGGACCAATGATGCAGTCAACCACCAATATTTTGTGATGAAAAGTTCACCACTTACAGGAACTTTAAAGCAAGATACAGTCACAAAGTTAACAGCTCTAATCTCAGAAACAAGGTTAAGATCAGGGTGTAGCAACAGTGTAGCACCTAGGATCAGTTAAGCCAGGTCCTAGATTGCCACTTATTAAATTCTCCTTATGACTATAAAGTTTAAGAGTCTCAAGACTTAAGGTGAGAAATACTTTTTAGGTGGTCTATGGAGGGTGCTTTCTACCTTCTGCAAGATGCTTGTAAAATAAAAAAGTGATCCCCAAAATGCAGACTGACCCAGACACATTAGAATGGTCAGCAAAAAAGTTTTACACAGCTAAAAAATTGTCTTGCTTTTGTATGTTTATACAGACTTGACGTTGGTATGCCTCAAAGGATGATCGGTCGCTTAGCTGTAGATGAGAAATTTAGCCAGTGCAGTACAACCACTAACCTGGGGTTTTCAACGTGAGTCACGCGGTAGTGATTACACGAACGCGTGCCGGTACGAAACTCATCCAGATTGAAACGGGCGATGCGGTGGGGATCGAACCCAGGAGGTTCCCAGCGGAAGCTTTCGCTTCCCGCTCTAAGCGGAGACGCGTTAGCCCACTCGGCCACCGATTCCCCCTTTACACAGCTAAGAGCATGATAGATTGTTAACATCCTGTGTCACAAGATGTTTAAAGTGCATCTCATCCAACACAAATGATTGACAAATTGAATGAGAAGTAGGACCATAAAGTGTGTTCTTAAGTTATTGTAAAAGAGGAAACTAGGAAGATGGCTAGAACCTAAAGCGACACTCTCAGAACCAGTTATGACTCAGGACCTGCTTAAAACTTTGGTTTGTTCTTAACTCACCAACTTGTCTCAAAGAACCGAGTATGCAGTGCAGAGTGGGGTTTTAAATAAAGCTAAAGCTATGGGCAGGGTGGCATGAGGAGCAGGTTGATGGTATGACAAATCAGCGCACTTTAGCATGAAAGAATAAAGAAACGCATGACGTGCCACTTACATACCTGAAAATTGATTGTGACTTGAGAATAGCTTGTGTTTAGCACCAAAGTTCTAAAACACGACATGCATTTTTAGCATGCCGAATTCTACTAAAGTAACAGGTTCACAGATATTTCAGGGTCTCTAAGTTTCTCCCCTACCGCCTTCCAATAATAAAATAAGGGTTTATGATTATGATATAGTGCCTAATATATTTCTGTGGACGGCTTATCAAAAATTTTCAAGTAACAAGGCAAAACATGGATGCTTCTGATATCCTCAATGTTTGTGGTAGTACCAATGGGTGCAGGTATATTTATGTTCAGCTAATTAAAAAGAAAAAGCACCCATGCAATACCGTAAAACCCTTAATATTCATGAGCCCTTAGTTTTCGCGAATTGAAGAATTCGCGAAATTTAAGGGCACGCGAAAATTTCGATCTTTAAGAATTTCAATGCAGGTATCTGGAATTCGCGAAATTTAGTAGCCGCGATTCTGTCCTTTGTGACCGATTCGCGAAAAATAGGAACCGTGAAATTAAAGGGTTTTACAGTATGTTAGAGTACTGGAGGTACTGTATACAGAAGGTTATTTGCAGAAATGCCAAATATAGTGAATCAAACATTTTCTGGAAGAAATGCAAGTATAAATAGTCTAGTTTTTTACTTTTTGTTTCTAAGCTAATAACTTCTCTATTTACCCTCATGCACACAAGATTGTACAGCTTTCAAAAGGGTATTTGCAGAACAAGCACTTGTGCTACAAAGGCACGTTTGAAATCAATGAGCATGAGCTAGCTTGCACTTGTACCTTTGCTGTCCTGTCAGCTTACAGACGAACGAAGTATAATGCCTGTTGCACATCACCAAGACTGTTTTAACTACCTAGTTCACTGAGAACAAGGCCCAGGCATTAATAACCAAGAACAAACTATATTGCCTCTCAAATTGTCTTGGCAGAGGCAATCTTTTCTTGTTTCAATGAAAGGATTGATAAATTTTCAGAAGTAAGCTAAGGTAAACTAAGAAATATACATAAAATAAATGACATTAATCTGCATTGTTGTTGAAAATGCACATAAAATTGTTGAAGATGGTTTTGTTCAAGCTTTCACACATATATTCAACCTTAAAATTTGCCATTTTTGAGTGATGCCGTTAAACCAAAAGTTGAGATAAACAAATAACATACAGGTCTTGGGAATGCCATAGGTGCATAATGCATGACTCACCTTCAAAGTGAGACCTGGCTTTCATGTACATTGCCCAGAGGGAGCATAAACTGAAGTGTAATCAAGAATAATGAGCTAGGTGGGATTGAATCCTAGCCAATGAAATGCCTGCCATGCAGAGTCTGGGGTACACATTGAACTGCTGCAACACTGATGTACGCATAGTAATTATGCATTTTATGACATGCAGCCATATTGGACATTGCCAGAAATAGTGTTCCGACCCGAAATGTCTTCTCCTGCTTTTACCGCATTCAGCCTGCCATCTGAAAACAGTTTCAATCGCCCTCGCACCATGTGCTGCCTTAATCTAGCACAGTAAAAAAGTAATATTTTCCTTGCTATGCTTTGCCTGAGCCTATGTCTAAGCAGCTCTGAGACAGCAACGTATTTGGGAAAGACATGCTTACAAAACATAACCCCCCGGCACCGAAGCTACACACAGCCGCCATCACCACTATCCGACACAATGTGTACCCATTTATAACTTTACAAAATATAAATCTCCGGTAAGCTCCACACAGGCAGAACAAATTCTTTTGTCCCTGCAAGGTGTCACAAATGCTTTTCAAAAAGAAACCAAGCTCCCACAGAAGACATCTCAATCAATCCGGAACCCCATTTGAGCACATCAGAATGCAGCGTCTTGTCTGCCATTTCAGATGGTTGCAGATCTTTCAGTTTGAGATCTTCTCACATGGCACCACAAGATCTCGAAGAGATGACTAGAGCCACCTTCACATTTTTCTTCTTCAGATGGACGTCAGAAAAAATAGGTGCAAGAACAAACCAAAGATTGGAGGGAAACCCTTTGTCTCCCCTTGCTGCATGTGTGCATCTGCAGGAACCAAACAGGAGTTAAGAATTTCCAGTGCAAGAATCCTGCTTTGTAACAAGCTATGGTCCTAGAAATATCCACTATTGAGTGCCCCACAAGGGTTTGATGGAAAGGAACTGGCCTGACGAAACATAAGAAACAACCCAGGCGAAAATCAGTCCACTTCCAGCTGGATTATAGAACTGGAAATGAGGTGGTCCAGCTGAATTCCAGCTGGGTCCAGCTGGAATCCAGCTGGACCGCCTCATTTCCAGTTCCATAATCCAGCTGGAAGTGGACTGATTTTCGTCTGGGAAGGCTCGTTGCATCTGCTTCATATAAGTCTGAATCCGTTTCATGCAACCACATAAGCAAAATGCAAACTGTGGAACATTGCAAACATATTTACAAGCCTGCCTGAACTATCTTTGTCACAAGTCATTTCAAACACAATGCA
This sequence comes from Ixodes ricinus, assembly GCA_037355805.1. Taxonomy (NCBI): domain Eukaryota; kingdom Metazoa; phylum Arthropoda; class Arachnida; order Ixodida; family Ixodidae; genus Ixodes; species Ixodes ricinus. The sequence continues at coordinate 26,279 of JAZHYW010016295.1, forward strand.
TAGTAGCAGCAAAAAGAGAAAGGTGTCGGCATACTGGGAACAAAAGGGCACTCGGAACATGAATGGCAATACAAGCTGGTCCCTTACTAATGTTTAGTGATGTTAGGAATGGAAGTCTTGCAAAGGGAATGCAACCATCCACTCCAGCACGCACAGGAATGAGAGGCCAGTTTTCCAGCCTCCTTCCCAAAGTCATCTTAAAACAAACTAAACACGAGCCATTGCAGGTATGCAAGATTTGAATTTACGCCACTCTAATAAATACTTTTGCAATACGGTGCAGCCCAGCATGCACTACATAGTGCACCTTGCAACCAAAACGGTGAACAGGGAGCGCGTGAAAGCCATACTGTGTCAACCAAACTCAATCAAGTGGTAGAATGAAAGCTCCCGCTCTATGCAACTGTTCAATGATCTGACAAGATCAGCTTTCAAGCTCCACACGACAAATACTGCAGCTGCCCGAAATAGCCCACAAACTAATGGCAGAGTTAGAGCCAGAGGTGTTTACTCACTTAGGGGGCGGCAATGCTTGCAGGCACCGAAGCACCTCTTTTCGCCCTATGACGAAGCGCATATGGAGCTGCAAACAACTATTAAATAATTCTAGGTTAATTTTTTCCACCCCTTATGATGCAGCTTTTCTTTGTACAGTTGACTGCTTTTGAATGTCTCCTGTTGTAGCGAATGCCAAAAACACGCTCTGAATGCAGGCACTCTCGCGACCATATTACTACATCGAACACTGTCTGCCAAAAGGCTAGTGGCAATTTGTAACTAACCTCTTCACTGCTACAGCCCACGAGACCATATATTCTAAATGCAGGCAGATGCTTTGTTCTCGAAGATGGTCGCAGAAATCCCATAAGCGAACTGCCCATCTGCATCTGCTACACACCTTCTCACTGGTGACACCCTTCTTTCGATGGAATTCTAATTCAATCTCGGTGAGTCTCATGCTAATATTTGACGAGAAGCATGGGGAACTGTTTGTTGTTAATTTTTACTACTAGCCTCAATAAAAACTAAAGGCAGGAGGGGCACATTTTTCAAAAGGCAATTTTCAGATAGAACAGCTTCACACTTCTCTCGGCAAAGTGGTGAGCATCTGATCAAAAAGATAAAGTAAAGCTAAACTGTCTGCAATTTTGGCCATGTCATTCGTTAAGTACAACTCAACCACTGTTAAATCATTACAAGTCTCACCTTGTATTTTTTGTGTCTGTGATTTCGAGGGCTACTAGAGCCATATTGCTTCAATCGGCGCCATTAAAACAACATACATAGTGCCACATGCAGTCGACCCAAACTCACTTCACAATTGAAAACCTAACTTCAGGCTGCAGAACCATGTTCCAATAAACTATTCACTCATCCTAAAAAAAAAAAAGAATCAGGAAAAAAATGAAACTTAATACATAGTTGCCTTTGCCTTTTTCTACTTTGTATCCGTTCAACCAAGGACCCGACCCCATAGTAACCAAAGCGTGCTCACTTTCCCGCCTTCATTAAGAAATGTCCTCCCACCATGATTGCACACACTCAGCGAGTAAGCGCGTGCTTGTCAATGCGTCGATCGAACATGCGTCCTAGGCACACTCGATCATAGCGTGATGGCCTCGAAACTCGAGCGTGTGTGCCTTGTTAGCATGGGCGGCGTTGGATCAGTGTGCTTGTCAAATACTACAGCCAATCGTGTTTGCTGCCCACAGACGAGATCCTGCACGAGATCGGATCCTCGTCACCCCCTCACCCCCTTCTGAACCCGGCACGGTGCGGCGAAAGGAACTGGGGCTAGCAGCAGCCCGCTGATTCGGGCTTGGCTTCGAGCAGGTCGATGTAGCAGCCGGGCAGGCCGGGCCTGAAGAAGCCCGTCTTGATCCCGTCCCAGCCGTCCTCGAGCTTGAACTCGCCCGACTCCACCTTGGCGTAGATGTCGCGCGCGATGGTCTCAAAGGCCTCCTCCACGTTGAGGCCCGTCTTGGCCGATGTCTCGAGGAACTTGACCCCGTAGAACTCTGCAAAGGCCTGGCCCTCCTCCGTGCTCACCTCCCGGGAGGCCTCCATGTCCGCCTTGCAGCCCACCACCTGCGCAAGACGACGACGAGCGTGAAAAATTTGCCGGCCACATTGCCAAACGAAAACTAGCTCGAATTAGTCCAAGCGCCGGAATGGACAACGTGGACAAGGCACTGTAGTTTCGGCAAGGGTTCCCTCCAAGCGTGGAAGTTTGCTGTCTGCTCTGAGCACTCGAGATATGACTGGGGTTTAGTTCTTTCTGGAATACGCCGGTAAACTCCGAAAAGTAACCACCTCGCTGGTTTAGAGGCCGAACTACAGAATCGCCTTCTGACGGCAGTGTTGGGAAGTACTTTAAAAAAAAACCACTAATCCTAGGAAAAAATATATTTTTTTTCTCCCTGGGAAGGACAGGCAAATAACAAAAAAAATGTTTGTTGAAAAAATCTTTTTTCTTTTCCCCAATATTTATGCCACATTACGAATTTTTCGATTAACGGGCGAAACCAAAACTTTTCTTTGGGATAATGATGATAGCATTTGTACCCAACTTATCTGACCTCTGCGTTCGCTGGACCTCGAGAGCACACTAGTTGGGTACAAACGCTATCAACACCATCCCACAAAGGTGCAGTTTTGGTTTCGCCCACAAATCGAAAAATTCATATTGTATCATAAATATTGGGCAAAAAAATTAATTTTTGCGACAAACATTTATTTTGAGACATCCCTGTTAACCAAGGATGAAAAAAAAAATTTTTTTTTCCTAGCTTCAATGTTTTTTAAGCATATTGTACTTAAAGTACTACTTCGAGTAGGTTTAGGAAACTTCTACTTTACTTCAGGTACATTCTCTTAGTATGTAACTGTACTTAAAGGAGTCATGAAATGCTTTTCCAACTTTTTCCTGTTTAGCTTTCCTCCTCAACTCATAAATCGCGCATTCCACCATACGGTTCAAGAAGACGAAAAGAGGGGAGGCCCCTCTTGCTCGGAATCTGGTTTGTGTGCCCGGAGAGAGCCATTGTACCCCTAGAAGATTAGCCCGTCGCTCAAAATACAGACAAAAGTTGCTTTCCCCACCCCGTTCACCCCAAAGCTGACAGTGCAGTGGAAGCTACGTGCTCCTTGGGCCAGCCACACTTTTGCCACGGGATCATGCTCTCTCGCGCATACTCACGCGCAGAGAATGAGGTCAGGCGATGAAAGGGGGGTGGCTGATTGGTCTGGCAAGCGCATAGCTTCCACCACAATGTCAGCTTAGGCGTGAAGGGAATAAGTGATATCCGGTGTCGGTGTGACGTCTCGTTTGGGCCCGGTGACGCGCTGCGGGGGCCCGGTGACGCGCTGCGGGGTCCGCGGATGTATCACAGTGAAAAGGCAGAGAGCTTTCGAAAGGAAGGAGGTATGAAATAGTTCTCCGTGTTTTAAAATTTTCGTACCGAAAGTCAGGCTTTTGACTTTCTACCTTTTTTCTTTTGGCCCACTGAACGATTTGCTATTAGTAAAATCCCGATATAAATTGATTTATTCCAGCCCAAAATTCGTTTCATGGGCCCTTTAAAGGGCCCCTGAAAAGAAAGAGAAAATGTTTTTTTAAACAGCCTGGTTATACAAGCCTGTCAAAAAATACTTTATGCAAAAAAACAAATTTTTTTGGAGCAATATTGACGGTGAGAGATTTATTTGAAATTCTGCACGCAAAGTCCATGACGTCGCGGAATGGTCAATTGCTCAAGAAGATAGTCATTTGCGCTTTCCCGCCTCAGCAAGAAAGGCGAAGCCAATCCACCTCCCCTCCACGTGCCCGAAATGCCGAGAATGAAAACAAGTGGAAAGGAGGTGACTACTGACTAAATCGCGTCGTCAATACTCTAAAAATTTTTTCTTTTTCGCGTAAAGTTTTTTTTTTTTTACACACGTGTCCCAACCAATTTTAAAAATTTTTTTTTTCTTTTTAGGTATTTTTTTAAAGGGATACTTCAACAAACGTTGAAATATATCTGTCATGTTCAGAAATAGGCTGAATATAATCCACAATATCCGTATATGACAATTGCAGCTTTGTATTTTGAGCCTGATGGCTGTATTTTTCATTATAAACGGCCAAGTCTGGCTAACGCCTCAAGAGCAGCCAGAGGAGAGCACGTCACATCGGCACAATCATGACGTAGTCTGTCTCGGGTTGAGCCAAGCTGCAGCGAGGCTGATTTTGTCAGGATGTCAGAGCCGTTCCAGCCACGTTGAAGCACGGCAATGATCGGGCCACCGCAACTAATTGCACAGCTGATTTTGTGTGAATATTAAGGGCAGGGTTAATCTTCTATAATCTTGTAGAGGGAAAATAGCGACCCCTAGGTCACACAAAAGAGAGTCCCATTGAGTGGGAGTTCCCCCTCCCCTCTTCTCTTGTGCTGTCCGTAGAGCTGTCGGGATGACGTCAGGTTCAGATCATGTATAGATCTAGGCGAGACAGTTACCGGCACTACCTGTCAAGGTTCCTAGACGGGCATTACAAACGAGGCTTTAGCGACATCCACCAGGTGCTCTTTGCTAATTGTTTAATTTGTTTTAAAATTCCTTTTCGTGTCTTTTTTAACAAGGGCACACTTGGTGTGTCCGATGTGATACTGATAGACCAAAAAATAAGCATCGAAATTTCGTTGTAGTATCCCTTTAAAAAGCCAATGAAGAGAGAAAAAAAGATTTTTAAACAGTCTGGTGGGGGCACACATGTCAAAAAATGAAGTTTACATGCAAAGAAAAAAATTATTAGAGCAATATTGACGGCGCGAGACACAATTTAGTCGGTAGTCGCCTCCTTTCCACTTTTTTCTCCCTTGGCATTTCAAGCACGTGGAGGAGAGGTGGAGAAGCTGTGGCCATCACGTTGAGGTGGAGAGAGTGTATGACCATCTCGTAGAAATGTAAGGAGTATATGACCATTTTGTGACATCATGGACTCTGCGCACATAATTCAGACACAACTAAAATAAATCTCGCGCCGTCAATATTGCTCTAAAAATTTTTTTTTCTTTCTTGTAAAATTAATTTTTTAACAGGCGTGTCCCAGTTAGAGTGTTTAAAAGAAAGCTTTAGATGCAAATAAGAAAACGTATATATTTTGCAAAAAGTTTGATTTTGGGTTTGTTATTTCGCTGTGGCTAGCGTTACGTCCGGACGGAGCACTGAAACGCGTATACCTTCCCACCCTCCCTCCCCCGTGAACCTAGGGAAGGCGGAGATTCGGACGTAACTTGGGTTACGTCGGACGTAACGCTAGACACTTCGTTGTTATTTTTGGATTTTTATATTTGATGTATAAAACTAATTAGTGCCGGTTATTATACTGAAATTAGTCAAATTCATATTTTAAGACCTCCAGGCGACCCAGAACAGCATGAATTTGAGCCATTTTTCTCTGGGTGGTTCTTGCAAGTTTTGACGTCGCCCTGCCATCACATTTATGTTGACAATTAGGCCTAGCTGTCTCCTCTCCACTGCAGTCTTCTGTAGCTTTAAGTTATCGCGGAAATTTATTTAAAAAATATTATTTTCTGCATTGCGAAAGAGTATAGCTACACACCTATGGTCACATTTCAAACAGGTCATTTTTAAAATGTAATTTTGGGGTATCTCACAGTTAGTGCGCAAGAATATTTGTTCCTTTCACAACCAAAGTTGGCATGCATATACTTTAGAATATGTAGAATGCAACTACCTAGGTTTGGTTACAATGTATATATCTCTTTACATTTATGAAAAAATTTAAGAAATGTTTGTTATCTCCATGGAATGGTATTTTTGCTATTTTTAATTATTTTAAAATGAAAGAAGCGTCGCACACATCATATTTTTTTCCACTGCACTCAGTGGTTTAAAAGGAGCGAATTGGTTTATTTTATTAGGCTTTTCTAAGAGTGTTGCCATGCTTGACGTGTGCACAAGGGCACACTAGTTCTCGATGCATCGAGAACCCAAAAAAAACCAGATTTATAAAGATAAGATTAAGCACCATAAACTGCAAAAATTAGAAAAGTACAAGTTTCCACTTCAAAGTACATTCCCCGAATTTTGTATTTCTATGTTTTTATTACAAAATAATGCTTTGTCAACAAAAAGTGCCTTATAGGTTGATTATGTAGATAGTTTGTTTAAAAAGTAAAACTACTCCTGTGGCCACTCGACCTTAATCAATATTTGCCGCCATTTCCGAAAATAACTGATGCACCCCCGATCACCCCTAAAACAATGCATACCAGTTAAAAAAACAAAAAAGAAACAGCATAAAACTAAGAGCATCATGAAAGATTGTGTTTTTAAAAAGCACTTGTACTTTGCATTGAAAGTACATTGTATTTATAGTACTTTACTTCCAATACTTTGCGCTCGGTGTACTTGCTACTTTAATTGAAGTACATAACCTTTCATTTACTTTGCACTTTACTTCAAGTACTTTTTAGAACCCAACAGACAGGGTTATCCCCATGGCCAGGCAGAAATCCAGTTCCAAGGTTCCTTCTCTCCCTTCTCTCTTGCACTCTTCCCTCCACCTCTCTTCACAGGAGCGGGTCTCTAAGCTACTCTCGGCAGAAAGCAGGAAGGTCTCCCTCTATCTGGAATGGAAAGGAGGAAGAGGGAGAGTTTCCTCCCTTCTGGCTGCTCATTGGCCTTGAAGCAAAAGGGTGGTGAGGATTAAAGGCATGCAAAAACAAAATTCTGGAGCTCATTCCTTTGCTTCAACATAACGTAGGTAGCAGTTGAATCTCAGAAACATAAATGTTTCATGTAAAAACGCAAGAAAACATATTTTAAACTGAATTAAACCACCTGGTTGTTGGTTATGAAGCTGCAATGAAATGTCGTGACGGCATTGGCCTTCGATGGCAGCGCCACTATGTGGGAAGTACGCTCACAAGTACAAATTACCTAGGCCAGAACATAATACTAAACTTTTGGTGAAGAAACCCAAAGCACAGTTGGCAACCTTGGATTCACCCAACGAGCTGATCGCTTCCACTCACTCTTTGACGTCAGAAGCCTTCAGGGGCCGAAAAATCTTTTTCAACATAACGCGTCCTGATTTCAACGTTGTTTTTGCCGAGGGACACCGACCTCTCGGAGTGACATGGGTTTACGTCACAGAGCTGTGCCGGTATCCGCTCTTTTGTGCGGTAGTTTCTGTGCAATGATGTGAGGATTCAGCGATCGTCTCGTTATCCAAATTAGTCGCCATCTATGTGCTAGGTGCCCCCGCCTCGACAATCGCGTAAGCCTCGTTGCCAATCGCCTCTCTTTATTCATTTAGAGTTCGCCACTGAGACGAGTCGCGTTGCAAAATCATGGCGATGTGAGCGTTTTTTGCGGTAGTTTTTGTGTGACGACGTGAGAATCGTACAGTCGTGTTCTCTGTGCTCTGTGCCTTCGCTTGGAAAATCTGGTCTTGTCGAGACCAGAGCAAGCTTCCTCTACGCTGATGCTTTCGTTCGTTTAGTGGTCGCCCTGGTAACGAGGAATGTCACCAAAACGTCGTCGTGTGAGCGTTTCTTCACGGCAGCGTGACAATGCAGCGGTCACACCACTATCGATTCCCGCCATGCTGCTTTACCGTATTTGGCCTGCTTCTCTGCTCGCTTTAATAAATGAAGCATGCCCACTGACCTGGCGCCGTCAAAGCGATATTTATTGATCCCTGAAGCTGGTGCCCTCACCGAGTCTGGTCGTTGTGTTCCGAACTGTCAAAAAGTTTCTCTTGGCTAAACAAGAGAATCGATACTGAACACCACACAGAATCGTGTCATTGCAGCTGGACTCGCAAAGTTTATGGAAGCCGCGGATGAGACGCCGATGTCTGAATACTCAAAGAAGCCGTTCGAAGTCAATTGTCTGGATTTTGCTGAGTTGAAGAAAAGAAGGTGAGTCAAGGGATGTACCCCCTTTTTTTTTGCGCACTCCAAAACATGGTTGCATGATCTGGCAAGGAGATTGTGAACGCTGTAATTGCCCTATTGAGTCGAGACATTTTCGAGAACCTCAAAGTTATTTCGTCTGATAGAGGAGCCGCCTCTTGAGGCAGCAAGCTGAAACAGTTGACAAAAGAGTATGGCATTCTTCTTGAATAGTCGGCTTCATACAACCCTGCTGCAAATGGATTGGCCGAGTGTGCAATTACAGACGAGAAGCAATTCACCAGGTTGTACCGCATCTCTATCAGGCCAGACCTAGAAATTTAGGTCAGTGCAGTGCTCCATTGTACAAACTTTATGAATACCTGATACTGGGCAAGAGACACGAATAAGAGGACTCAGAGAAGTCCACATTTTTGTGCCTTCCTTCCAAGCTCGAGAGTTCTTAAAGAAAACAGCAACAATAATTAACATTTGTACCGGGAAAAAAAAAGAAAAAGACTTTACAATGGAGAGATTTTACAGCAAAGCAGGGAGACACCTCCTTTAGTCCTGAAATAATTGTGTCTAACAAGATGACAGCCAGGCACAGTAAAAGAAAGGCAGCAGCTGCTAGTCAGCTTATGACACAACCGAAGCACACAACATAGACCAAAGCCTATTTTCTGGTCTATAAGTCACACCCTCCTATAAATGGCCATTCCCACAAAAAAGTTAGCGTACAAGTCACATCTTTATGTAAGTTGAACTTTTCATGGTCAGAAAGGCACTGCAGCCGCAACGTTTCAGGTCGTCTTCGGACTGTCAGAGGACACGCCATCAAAGGGTCTTCCACTGTGCATCCTTTGTTGCAAATACCTTATGGCCTACATTTCACACAGTTAAGGTACAGTCATGCGGATACTAAATAGCTCCACGTGAGCGGGCGTTTTATTCTGAGGAGTGCTTGACTTGTGGCTTACGTTCGAACTATCGCTGACGTCAGGACTCGTTCACATGGAGTGTGTCAATGTGTCAATGTCAATGCGCCTGTGTCAATGCGCCCTGAAATACGTAGTCGTCAGACGTCGAGCTTGCCATTTTGATAATCCTCTGCCCCTTTCAATCGGACCGCGGTGACACAGGTGCAGATGATAATGGAAGTTCGTGTTGATGGGCTCCCCTCTACCTGTTTCACATGGAAGAGTCCTGACGTCACCGCTAGCTCGAACGTAAACCACCTGTCAAGCACTCCTCAGAAAAAAACACCCACTCGCATGGCGCTATTTAGTATACGCATGACTAAAGTCCTAATTTGTAACGTTGGTGTGAAAAGTGGGATGCCAGGCACGGCACTTGACGTCATCTGGGATCCGTCCTAGTATCAGGAATGGCGTTTCGTCACGAGCTGTTTCCAATTGTGGAGTCTCGTGATGCCACGCCGTTGTGGCTGGAAAGCCAGTGCTTGTCACGACTGGCACTTCCACCAAGGCACATATTTTGGCCAAACTCTTTGCTACAACAACCTGCACTCCACCCCCATGAGGCTATGCTGGGTGACGACCAGATCAGCGTCTACAGAGTTTCGAGTAAACCGAAATGCCCTAGTGTGCTCCCAAGCCATTACGGGATACAAACAATGTTTGCACCATATGAAATCCGCACCCCATGACCACAACAGTCTCCTGTGCAGGACTCCTAGCTTATTCCGACAGAATACTCGAAACGGGATGCATTTGGTTTCAGAGCACTGAGACAAGACTTGGCAGAGTCTTGTCTCGGTGCTATCCCCAAACCAGCTATCTCACATCAGACAGTCTTCGATTGAGCTACTACAGCCTTCCGCATCAAGTGTTTCACGTCATCGTCCTATGTGCAAATTCTGGACAGAATTTGCACGTAGGAACTTAAATTTCGACCAAGCTGTTTCTATAAGCCTCGTATAAACAGCGGCCATCTGAAGTAATTTTTTCGGAACTTTAAGCTGACTGTGAACTGTTCTTTTCTACATATACAAGCAGTGATACACGGTACACTTTTAGAAGAAAAGATTTACAAAACAAAACTTAGGAGTAACTATGGCACACCACTACAACATTATCGGGACTATATATATATAATGAGTTCATATTCTATTCTTTCTTTCGTGCTAGGCGTAAGTCGGTAACAAAAGCCAAGACTGCCAATGCTCCCGCGGGTGACAGGCAAGAGTAGCCGCACCCACAGGGACTACGTGGATCACAGTTGATCCTGAGAGCATAAATACCCACTGAGTGCAGTGCTACAGGCAAGAAGTGACTACTTGGAGTCTATGGGGAACCACAGTTGTGGTGCCTCCGAAAGAAAGAAGAGCGCTCACACTAATTTTTGTTTGTTATAAAACAATGCGACTAATAAACAGAATAAGAACTATGAAAAGAAGGCAAACTTAAATTTTCATTGTTCAATTAGTGAGAATGGAGTGCTGTTTGTCTAGGAACTAACAACACCACTTCTGGCAGGAAAAAAGAAAACATGGATGAAGTAAACAATTAGTTTAAGCTATGCACTAGGTGCGGACAACATTATGGAAAAAATATTCTTCAGCCAAGCTTTGCCCCTGCAGTCTATAGGCCGTAAGAAACAATATTAATCATTAAAACTTTGGTTTGGGCTAGTTGGTCCATGGTAGGTATAAGGTTTAAAAGTGCAAACAGACAGGGACAATGGAAAATAACACAAACGACAGGGACAAGGCGCTTGTCCCTGTCGTTTGTGTTATTTTCTATTGTCCCTGTCTGTTTGCGCTTTTAAACCTTAAACAATATTAAATTTGCAAATTCCAAACCTCCTAAACATTTACTCTGCCTAACGTGATAGAATCAAACATCCCTACTTCCTCTCTGCTGACCTTCAGAAAGGAGTCGGAAATGTATACCTCCTACACCGTCGTAATCAGTGCTTTCGTAATATACAGGTGCATTTGCAGTTTTCGTTCTGTCGTAGATATGCTTGTCCTTCCCTTTGGATGCAACAGATGTCGACCAGTTGCTCGTGTCGCGAGTGCAGTCAGCCGCTAGGGGCCTCGTCGGGCAACGTCTGCCGTTGCCTTTTGCCTCAGCACCGACAAAAATCCGTATTATCTCGATTTTGAAATAAATAAAATAAATAAATATTGATGGATAATTTCCAGGCACATGGGTCTTTAGGTTGTGTAGCGTGATACTCCATAAAAATGAGAAAAACCATGTAGGCCAAAGGTGGGCCAGGGATATACTCCATTTAACGTTACGATGGACTAGAGGAGGCTACGAGCCATGGTAACCAATACAACGCATGACGTGACCTTCGGGAGGGCTGCAGCAATGCACGGGGTGCATAGTCACGTGATATACCTACAAGGCTGGAAAGGCTCGCAGTGTTTGCTGCACTCTACCGTAAGCTGAAACAAATAAGGGACAGTAGCTGTTGACTAACAAAGAGTGAATGGAGACATGCGATCATTTTTAGAATAATGTAATATGCACTGGTAATGAAGCTTCCATTAATCACTGTTGCAGCGGGACACAATGTGCAGTTTATGCTAAGTTAACATCCTAACCATCACTGCAACTGAATGTGATCAGCTGGAGCAAGCTGTTGCCATGCGCTCAGAAATAAGAAAGGAATGTGTGAAGGCGATCTCAAAGGCTGCTATACATAACTTGCAATGCAACCCACATTCAGTGATATCGTGCACTGATAATGTCGCACATATTATGTAGAGCTTTCCTACCTCATATCACCAGCGGCGATAATGTCCGCAGAATTTCGCACTGTTCTTGCCCAAGATAAATGTAGCCAAAAGACAAGCTATGCTATTCATTCCACCGCCGTCTCAGGTTTGGAGGTATCTGGTTGCAAACGTTAAGCACTGATATCTTTCCGTATATTCTTGTACCTTTCTTGCCCAAGATAAGCTACACAATTGGTTCCGCAGCTTTATCTCAGCTTTTGAGATATGTATGACACATGTTTAAGTGGGTTCATTCATGGAAGGCAGAACTACATCCTGTTCCCTTCGTTTTCGAAAGATTAATGAGAAGATAATGTTTGGTAGAGCATTCACACTGCCACCATAAGCGGAACACTGATGAATCCCATTTCATAAACTGGGCAATCCAAGATTAAAAAGTTTTGTTTAAAAAAAAATAAAAAAATAGACTGAAATATTTCTAAAACACACAAATGCTACAGAAAAAAAAAAGTGGTACCTGTTTTACTTATTATTTGTGCACAGATATATGAACAATGGTTTCCAATCAATGCTTCCACAAAATGCCAACTGAAAAAAATTAAGGAGGCTTACTGTGGGTCTTCTTGCCATTGACAATCTAGACTTTGTTGTTTCATAATGTGGCTTTCAAAAACCCCTATCCCACTATCATCGGGCAAAATACCAACACCTACTGCAACCAGGGACAAAGACTAGAAGTAGGGGGCTATTTTTGCTTTCTCTTCTACGGCACTCCTAGTAAGACTGGCTTTTAGGATTACAGATGGCGTATACAGTAGAACCTCATTGATACAATATCGGTTCATGCGATTTGTAAGTAGTCTTGGCGAGACAAGACTGCAAACGGCAATCTCGTAGAGCAAAAAGCTGGCAAATATTGCTTGCGAGGTCATTGTCTCGTCTACTACCGGCAAAGGGCATCGTGTAAAAAAAAAGACTTTCAGGGCTCTGTGTCCTATGAATGTCAGCGCTTGCAATACGTCACTTTCTCTTGTCTTCGCGCTGTGTATGCTGTGTACAAACTGTGCACAGACAAGCAATGTGTTCACTTCTTGAGTTCTGACCGTTTTCACGATAGATAGGCAAGTGACTAAGAGTCACTCTCAGTTACTCCACAAAGTGCTTGAAGGCATCATTTAAACTGACTCCATGCGACTATGGGGATCATAGACACTTCCCTAAGACTAGCTCCTGATGCCCGCACCTGAGAACCGGCGATGGCATCGCGCAAATGAAAACCTTTGTCTTAAAAGAAAAGCTGGACATCTCGGTGGTTGTCGACCGGGACCCTAAGCGGAAGAGAACTGACGTTGTCAAGGACCTCGGACTGCCTGCTTCGACGGTCACCATGGTCATGTCAAAACGAAAGGATATAGGAGGAAACGCCTTGGTCTTCGGTTGCAGCGACAAAGCAGGCACGTGGAGCAAAGCACAAAGAGTTAGAAAATGCGCTGCTTAAAGGGACACTGACACCCCCAATTTGTTTTTTTCATTTTTTGCCAGGCGCTTTATTATGGTGTCGGAGGACTACCCAATTAATATTTTGCAACAGAGTAGCGTATTTTTTAATAAAGCCAAAAGACGGAACTGCTTGAAACCGAAACCGAAACTCACGCACGGAGGTCGGAGGAGTGGAGAGGAGAGAGTGGCGGAAGTCACGTAACTACACCCGACCGTGCACTTTTTTTTTTTTTCCCCTCTGTGTAGCAGACAACATGCGGCGTAGCGGGAATGTTTGCCGTAAGATTCTTTTGCAGTTATGTTTGTTCCGCTCGCTGTTCTGTACTCCAAGATGAGTTGTTTTGTACATTGAGGAGTTGGAGATGAGTAGTGAGTGCCCGTGGTTAATTTCCATGATCGGCTCCGAAAAAATACACCCAAGATGTTGCGTGAAGAGCTGGCTCACATGTCCTGCATCCGAAAAAAAGTGGCATTGTGCGACAGAGTTTCCGAAAGATCAACGGGATCAGGACCAATGGCTGGCTGCAATTCCTGTAGAACAGTTAGGCGAAGCTCGGAAAGCGGACGCTACCCGATTCATCTGCTCCTTGCATTTCGTGGAAAGTGACTACATTGAGTTCGCAGGTGTCAAAAATGAAATCCCATACCATTTAGTTCAGCGACGTAACGTCCACAACATTTGTTCGTTATTTTTTGTCTGTTTCTCTAATAATAATTGTAAAGAAAAAAAAATGCAAACATAAAAAAGGTTTGCAAAAAAAAAAAAAAAGTCGCTTTTATTGGGGATTGAGCCCGGTCCTGTTGCGTATGAAGCGGATGTCTTTCCCACTGAGCTACAAGGGGATCTCTTTCCTTGGTAATAATTCAACCGCTAAACTGTAAGTTGGAAAGTTTGCTGCCGATTTTCCTCCAGCAAAAGCACTCCCGGGTCGAAGTCGCGAAGCACCATGCATTGGCGACATTCGCACGTAGTAAAGAAATCGTACGTGTGCATATTCAACTCGAAGTAGACACGTCAAGCTTGATGTTTGCGCGAGCGATGTCTTCAGCCACGAGAAAGGAGCAACGGCTCGGCGACGTCTTCGTGCAAATCGGCTCGGTGGTCGGGCGTGTCGTACAGGATGAATACCAATTCTTTTGATCAGTCCCTAATTTCTCTTTTAAAGGCAGACAGAATTCGCCGGTACCGCGAACGACAGTTCTGAAGTAGAGGTCCCACGCCCGTCGTCCGCTGCCATCGCCGTCCCCGCGAGTCCCATGGTACGCAAAGCGACGCACGCACAGAATGCTTCGGTTCTCTGTGGAACTTTTTTTTTTTCAATCAACGTATTTGCAGCTTTTTAGAAGCAACTAAAAATGGGATTCATATATTTTTTTCTATTTTTAATGTTGAATGTGTGCCTTCAATGACCTACGACTTCGATTAAATTTGGTGGTCGCATCGATACTTTAGAAAACGGCCCGTGACCACGAAAAAGAGAGTGAGCGCGACTCAAACCGGCCAGTTCTCGATCGGCGGTTTTTGGGCAAAAAGAAACCTAATTTCGAGCCGCAAATTCTTTTCTGGGTAGTTGGGCTCTCATATGTCACGTACAACTAAAAATCTCGGCGAGCATAAATACCCTGTCAGTGTCCCTTTAAGTCTAAGCAAGCACGGGTGTCTGGGGTGAACTTCGAAAGCAGCCTTCTGCGGGAAAAAACAATAAAGACTGCGGACGTCATGGGCATCGAGGATTTCGCAGCGCCGATCGGGTGGATGGGCCAGTTTCGGGTTCGCCATGGCATCTTCTACCGCCAAGTGAATGGTGAAGCAGACAGCGTGAGCCCGGCGGACATTGAGAACTGGGTAGTGTTGCTTCTGGGCATTTTTAACAGCTACGCCCCACCTGACGTCTACAATGTCGACGAACTTGAACTTTGCTTTAAAGAACACATGCAAAGGAAAAACTTTTTTTTTTAACAGCCGGGTTGGGAAAAGGGAGTAATAAAACGAATTTACAACGAAAAATAAAATTTCTTAGAGCTATATTTACGGCGCTATACAAATTTGTAGTTGGCGCCCACGGGCGCCGCAAAAAAGTGGCCCATATTTATGACGTGACTGGCCCCTATTTGTCACGTGGTACTTGCGCCCTTTCGAAAGCTTCCTATGGTCTCGAAAAGTTACTTATTCATCTTCGTTTGAAGTGCAAGAAAAAACAAAGGTTAATAAGTAACTTTTAGAGCCCAAAGGAAGTTCTTGAAAAAGCGCAAGCAGACGTGATAGACCTGTGTGCCGGTCAGATGACGGCGGCGGCGCCCGAAGCAGACGAACTTGTGCGGCGGCGGCGACGGCGGGTAGAAACGCGTTGAAGCGGCGGCGCACAACGCTCACCGTGCGGCGGCGGCGACGCACAGGCCTACCTCGTGACCAGCGGCGGCTCCCGCGGTCGCCAACTACAAATTTGTTTCGCGCCGTAAATATAGCTCTAAAAATTTGCTTTCTTCTTTGTAAATTCGTTTTATAACATACTTTTTCCATCTAGGCTGTTTAAGAAAAATGTTTCTTTCCTTTGCATGTGTTCTTTAAGGTAAAATAAATGAAGTCTCCGAGTTTGAAGAGAGGTTGTGCCACGGCGGGAAGGTCAGCGAGGAACGAGCAACAGTGCTGCTCTGCAGCACTAAAGATGGAATGAACATGATCAAGCCGTGGATGATAGGGAAATGGAAGAACCCAACATGCCCAAAAAACCTTGCTCGACTTTCTTGCGAGTACAAGGAAAACACAAGGACTTGGATAGCCCGCAGCCTCTTTGAAGTGTTTATGCAATACCTCGACGAAAAATGGGGAGCAAAGACCGCGAGGGACTTCTCTTTTTGGATAACTGTTCGGCTCGTCTAAAGGATACATTATTTTTGTGCAACCTCTGAGTCGTCTTCCTGCCGGCAAATATGACGAGTCACCCGCAGCCTCTGGATGCCGGCATCATCAAGAATGTGACGCACCTCTACAAATAGTGCATCGTGCGACGCTTCTTGGCTCGCATGTCCCGAGGAGAAGACCCCGGCAAGCTCGCGTTGCCGGATGCTATGCACTACCTGAACACATCGTGGGAGAGCGTTACACGCAAAACAGTTAACAACTGTTTCAGGAAGTGCGAGGTCGCAGCGTTCGCCCGAAGTAGAGGGGTCCGAGCCCTGTGTGAGTGGTGACCCCAATCCTTGCACAACCGAAGATGATGACATGGGCGAGGAGCTCCGGTCCGCCGGCGCAGAGCTGGCGTACAGCGATTTCGTCGCTGTGGACGACAAAGTCTCAATGTGTGACCCCCAAACCATTGCTGACATCGTGGTGGAGTTAAGACGGGGCCAAGTTTTGGGAGACGAGGACGACGAGGATGAAGATGAGTCAGAAACGCCTCCAGCAGCCACTTTCGCTCAAGCTATCGTTGTACTGAATGTGCTGCGGAGCTACTTTGACACGAAAGACAACCCTGCAGTTGAGGGGGGCTGCAGACGCTGCAGAAGGAACTCTTCCTGGCAAACGGTCAGGATATGCACCAGCAGAAGTTGACGGACATTTTCGGGAAGTGAGGGACCAGTATTAAATGTTGTTCAACTGCACTCGCGACTTTTGTTTCTTTTCTACTGCCTAGAAATGTCAAGTTCGGATCATGCCTTTTCCCTGATCATACGTTTTTCTTTCACATTTTTCTTCTAAACATATTAACGAGGTTTTACCGTAAGAGCCCAAAACATACCTTTGCCCGTGTTCGGAATCCTAGACAGCATAAGAGTTTCTTGAAAGTCGGTGAGAAGAATGAAAAGTATCAGGCAAAGTTTTGTGTAACCTGCCACAATAGCAATTCCTCATTACATAAAATGAATATTAAAAAAAAATAAAAAATTAGCAGGTATTAATTGCAGTTTTCAGCTTCAAAACAGCTGGAGTACAAAAGAAGGAAATAAAGACCAGTCCTCAGAAAGGATGTCCTTCTTCATATGTGGCATTAGCAATGTAACTGCCAGAAAGAAGCATAAACCCTGTACTTTGGTGCCCTTCCATCCTTTCATAGGAGGCTGCTCAGACCGTGGCATATAGGAAGCGAGAACTACCGTAAAATACCGGGCAAGCGCCCACTCAAACTTAGGAGATAATCGCAAACAAATGGGGGATGGGCGCTCGTCCGGTCATCAATTTTACATATAAATGTACTGTGCGTATTTTCTCAGATCTTGCAAATCTGGGAACGGGCGCTTAATGTGAAATGGGCGGATGTGCGGTATTCTACGGTAGGACTGTGTACAGGTTTGTTTACTCAACAATTAGGAAAACAAGATTGTGGGCAACAAAGTATTATAAAAATATTTGATTTGAGTGTGCCAGACGTCTCTCTGTGGTACAAATCATGAACTGCATGAGACAATGACAAAATCTGAATATTAAGGATGCTGCAGGTGGGCCCATTGTCATTGAGTGGTTTATTTTAAGCAGGAAGCAATGTCTGAGTAACCTGAAACACCTTTCTACCTTGTCCTTGAAGATCATTAGCAATTCCTTGACCTTGGCATCCAACGAAACGGGAGAAATTAAAACCCAGGAGGTTCACCACTTCGAAAACCAGATGGAGGTAGTCACCTCAGCAATCAGCGGGCCTCAACAGAAGAAAAACTGTTTGTCCAGCATGTTCATAAATGACACAACCCAACAACCAAATTTTTGTCAGGCCCAGTTTAGTTGGGAGCAAAACACAAAACCTACCCCTGCTGAAAAGATAAATGGCGATAAACGGTGATAAGCACAGGGTAGGCAATATTGCGGGGCACAACAGCCAAAGGTTGTCCCAAAATGCGCAATGAAGTTTCAACAGACGGGCCAAGTGTCACAAAATCACAAGGTATGGAAAGAGATACTGCAGACATGGCAGACTTGCGTTTGACAGTGCTCTCTTTTTGCTTCAAGGAATGACCGGTGGCTATTTTATCAATCAATGCAAACAATACCTTTGACCTGCTTAAGAACAATTACAACCTGCAACCTCTTTGCGGGCAAAACTAGTGGGGGTGGCTACTCGTGTCAGCAGCAGTCTACAGGATCGCACGCATTTCGCTGCCTCCACTGTCATAGAGATGGCACAAGCTGCTGACCAATGGAATGATGCATATAACCGTGTGTATGTGCTGCTTTGACCACGTACCAGTTGTTATATTTTCCTGAACATATTTCTTTGCTCAAACACAACAGACTAACACCCCTGTGCCACAATCAGCTCACATACAGTATGAACAGAACATCTAGAAAGTGTAGAGAGAACAGCTATACGAACAGTGGAACATAAAACGCACATTCTTCTCCTACCGGTCTAGAAGAGACTACCAAATAGAGCTATGAATCAACTGTGCTTGATCAAGCACATGGAAGGAGCACAAACAGCAGCAGCGAGAACCCTCCATCACAATGGAAGGAGAACGAGAAAGGACGCCCATCTGCAACGAACCCGTCTGCAGAAACCACTCGTACCGACCGGGCAAAAGGTCTCCCAAAGTAGGTCATTGACCTCCAACACCGCAGACCGGGTGATAACGGACGGGGAAAAGTTTCAGGTTGCAATCAGTTGTCACTCGGTCATCGTTGTGGGGAATTTCAACCGCCAGAGTCGGAGCTAGTACGAACGTGGCTCGCTCACTGCACAAATTCTGTGAAATTGAGCAAGTAGAGCATAGAGTTAATATAGTAATCTAGAGGAAAAGGCTTCACGCATCGAGGCCGCTTGGAAACGGCGGGGCACAGATGCGGACATCGGCGGTCCCAGTTGACGCTCCCGGTGGACCCCTATCACACGTGATGCCTTAATGTGCACAAAGAAGAAGCAAAGGATCACATGTAAGGTCTGCACCTTGTTCTTTTCTAGCTTGCTTTGCAGAAAAACACCGGAATCGTGCATCGTATGAAACTAAATAAAGTTGGCAAGTGCTCAAGCAACTTCAGCTCGTCGCGGCAAAACGAACACGCATAACTTGCCTCCTTCTGCTCCAGTCTTTAACCAGACGGGCAAATGTTGCCAGAGCAATGCTGGAGCCACCTCACAAACATCTAAAATCAACCGTGCAATCTAGCATAAGCTTGAACTGCATCACTGTCATAATGTATTTGTCGAGGACATCCAACACGTCATTCATCATTCACGTCTCTTGCAGTTTGCAGACGACCTCAGAATCTACAAAAACATATTGACATTAAGTGACTGTATTCTATTTCAAGAGGATGTCAACGCTAGATGTCAGTGGTGTCTAAATAATAGTCCTGCATTAAACTTTGAAAAAACCAATGTTATACCTTTTACATGCAAGACTAATCCTACCTCTTGTGTACTGGTTAGAAGGATTGGCCACTAACTGTGTACTGCGTGTAAAAGACCTTAGAGTTTTGTTTGACTCCAAAGTTATTTTCAACTCACATGTGTCGCATGTTGTGAGCTCTTGTTTTGGACTTCTCGGTGCAATTTCACGATTTAGCAAAAGTTTTTCGAGTGTGTATCTTTTATTTGTGCTTTACTGAAGCATAGTTCTCCCAAAACATGATTTTTGCTCAGTGATCTGGAAAGTTTTAGTATGACAGCTTAAAAAAAACCTAAAATGTATACAGAAAAGGTTTGCCAGAATTTATCATTTTAGATGTTCACATGACTCATACGTATACCTTGAAGTACTGAAATCATTACAGATATCTGAACTTGCAACAAGACGGTGTTCGCATGACCTTGTATTTTTGTTTAAATGTAAACACTTTTACTTTGACATTAAGCTCATTAGTCTCATCTGCGCACTATCATTTACCCTGAAGAAATGCTCGAAATCACAATACGTTCCATGTCGACAACACAAACTTTATGTCACCACTGGGTCCCATTCAAAACTATTTAAAACATTTAGACTCAGCCGATATAGACATTTTCAATCCAGATTTGTGTTGATTTAAAAAGTGCTTGCGCCGTGTATGTGGTTGATGTATACATGTAGTCACTGTTGAATATTCAACATTGTAAAACCCCAGACCTAGGACAAAAAGATGAAGAAAAAAGGGGACAACACAGACACAGGTCTCAAACTCAGCTGAACATTTATTCCCCCCAGGCTCGCTTACAATGTTGAAAGTTCACCAGCTCACTTACATCTTCTCTGTAATTTCTATACTGTTGAATATTTCGTTCATTTTGCTGTTTGCATTTCTTAACTTTCTTATTCTTTGATTGTATTCTTGTTTTACTACTATCGAGTGCACCAGTGCTTAGGCTGTTACTGGGCTCAATAAATAAAAGTATTGCAGTTGAACCTCTATTTAACGAAACCCGATTTTACAAATTTCCTGATTTAACAAACAAATTCGGATTTTCTCGCGCAGCCTATGCACGAGGTCTCCCTTCCTCGATTTTACGAAGTTCTTGATTTAACGAAGTAGTTAGCGGGTTCCGGTGACTTCGTTAAATCGAGGTCCAACAGTATTATTATTATGAATTAAATTTAAAATGTGTTTTACTACTGTTGGTGCCGAAATCTAGCATGACAGAAGATCTGCACGGCAAGACTGAATAAGCTTGTGTTGGTGCATCTGGGGTTTAGAGTTCAATTCACGCATTTATAACCCGGGAAATCGTGACTGTTCTCATAAAACATAAATATACTTTAAAGCAAAAAAAAATACTCTGGAGACAAACGCACAGATGACCACACCATTCAAAGAGTGTGGTTGTCTGTATTATTTCTGTAGCTGTCTGCATGGCTTCAGTGTTTGATTACTTCGCCTTGACACTCACTTCGAGAAAACACTCACCCTTTCCGCATCATAACTATGGTTTACGCCCATTTGTCACTGCCTCCTTCCCTTTGCAGCTACCAAAACAGGCAAAGGTTCCCTTTTTGTATTCTTAAGTTTTCAAGAAACCCCTTTCACTTCTCACTAGTATGCACACATTTAGGAAGAACATTGTGTTCACTCAAAGGACACACAACAATACGCCCAGCTCAGCAACAGAAATGGCAGAACAAGAGAGACAAATATTTGATGGTGAAACGGTACCAATGTCATTAGTTTGCTCAAGCAAATGGGATAACTGAATCCAACCAGCCGCTTGACCGCACAGTCTAGTGGCACAACAAACTGGTGAAACACTTGCAGAATGTATGAAATTTAGCTGCCAAGAAAAAGCTCCCATACTAAAGGACTGAGCAGAGCCATATGCACGAATAATCAACTACGGTGCAATCCACTCACAACGATACCAAATATAATAATGTACCACTTAAAACAATCAGTTTCTTGAGGACCATGCATTTTTGCATGGGGTATCCAGTCCAGATGCAACGATAATCGGTTATGACAATTGCATTTTTGGCTTTTGGCATTATTGTAATAAGTGGATTGCACCATATTAGATTCCAGATCGCGGAATCATGCACATCTGAAATTCGCATTCATCCGCATCTGCATTGAAATGCAAGTAGGCAAGCCAGAAAACATGCTGCTCCACGCGTGGCAGTTTCGCAAGTCAGATTTATGACACTGGGCCATGCATCAGTGGTTCATTGCTGAACCATTACACCGTTTTTAATGCGATAGCATTAATAGGCCCATCGACCATGAGATTGTGTGTTTTTGCCCGTCGAGGCTTGGTAGCTAAACTTACCGGGAAAATCTCAATTTGTGCATAATTAAACATCACTGATTTAGGAAGGACTGGTGCGAAAACGACGACGGGCCGTGGCAGACCGAGACCGCGAAGCTCGGCAAACGTGTCACGTCTGAAGAGGTGCAAAGGATCCCAAATGCTGCCACATTACGTCTCCTTTGGCCAGAGGGCACAGCAAGCAACACGAGAGGCCCACAAGAATGCCCATGCCGGCAGTAACCACCGCGAGTGGGCACTAGATCACCATTTCAGCAGCTTGAGGCAGTTTATGGAAATGTCCCATAGCTCAATGCTCTCCTCAACGAAGAATCCAGCATTTCCCAAGTTCCCGGCGAGCGCGAATGTTCTGTCGAGTGACAACGCCAGATCCAGTCGGCACCGCCGAGATACGGTGACTGAAGGCAATCTCTCAAAACATTGCTTTTGTGGCTGTTGTGGCTCATCTTTTGTCCCCCCAGTTAGTACGAGAAGGCTTCTCCTCGCACCCTTCTCATTGGCGCTTTTTCTTTCCTCGGGTTTTCTACCGAGAGAACCTCGAACCGAGTCTCTGACAGGATTCACCAGTTCTTCCGAAAGAGGTGGACCCCCCAAAAACGCCGGGAGTCTGCACCAGCTTCCAAGCCGGCCAGTGTCCCACCCACCTGGTACACCACCTTCTGGGGCTCGATGTAGCGCCTCACTTCGAAGAGCCAGTCCACTAGGTGCTCGAAGGTCCTCCTCTTGGTGATATCGTACAGCAGCAGGGCTCCCACCGAGTTGCGGTAGTATGACCGCGTGATGGACCTGCACGGGAGGGCAGAGTGCCGTCACGCTAACGGCACACGTAACCAGGTAGCTCGTGACTCGGTTACGAAGTGAGAATACCTAATGGGGAAGTGCCGAGATTTAGCTATGATAAATGCGGAAGGATAATGCCGCCTTTGTGGTCGAGTTGATAGCGTGTGCGGCTGACACAGAAATGAGCTGGGTTTGAAAGTTGCTAGTTTAGTTTTAATTTTAACGGAGAATGTGTTTAAGGGCTGGGATCCCCTATGAAAGTGTGACGGAATGCCACGGAAACTGTTACAAAATGCGTAAACCACTTCAGAAAATAATTTGTACCACAGAGTGGTAAATTGAGAAAAACAAAACTCTAAATGTGCACCAACGGGGGTCGAACCCACGACCCCACTATTGTGAGCTCGACATTCCAGCACTCCGCCAATCAGTTAGCTGGCTTTGTCTCTACTACGTAGGTCTCTACTGACTGTTCAAAGGCAAATGCCGGACACCGGCGTTTGGCATTCACTTTCAAACAGTGTATGGGAAGAAACAAGAAAAATAAGACGTGCCCACCACCGCATAAAAGAGGACGAAGTTAGGAATAAAATAAGCCGAAGAAAAGTAAAAAAAGCTGCAATGTTTACCACAAAGAAAAGAATTCCACGGAAACACATTTCATCTACGCTGGCTTCATTCGTAGGACCGAGATAAATTAAGTATTTTGATAGAATGCAAACAGCAAAACTACAACAATCTCAGGGTAGCACTGTGCTGATAAACTATAAAATTTCTTTTTGTTGGTTCACTGGAAAGTTCCAGCGAATCATTGTTAGTAACTGTGCGTTTTTCATAAACCTCCCAAGCCTAGTAGAACATGTATAAAAGCAGCAGAAGAGAGTTGCATCGGGCCAGTGTTATGCTAGAAACGCCCATCATTGCACTTCCGTTTCGGCACAAGTTTGCCACAATGAACCTTTTCTTCCAGCTGCAAAACCTGTCTAGTTGCATGTCATTCGTCACAATGCGAAGCTGCGGGTGTGAAAACAATGCAGCACTGCTATGACGGCCCATTTTTGTGGACAGGAATGGCGATAAAGAACCAATCCTCCACAACACATTGCACAATTTGATCTGGTGGATGCTTGCCGATTAGAGAAACGCAGAGTGAGCAGCTGCGAGAGTAGCTGCAAATATCCATCCATCTTTCCAACACCTTGTACTTGTTTTATGGCCTTGTGTAGCGAGAGGTACATTTGGAAGCTGGTGCCACTGCCTTTTTGAGGGCAATGCATTCATGTCAAGAGTGTCAGCAAACTGTTGGTGGCCCACAATACTATCCCTTTCGAGTGAAGTTGATAAAACTACAAGTTGCCAAAATGAAGTGTACAACCTGAGGGGAGGTGCCATGTTCAGTGAAGCTTATACTGCCACACAGGCAGTGTCAGGTTAGTCAAGTTATTTCAGTCCTCAGGACCATAAACAAACATGATTTTTTTTTGTGCCCATTTTCTTAATTAAAAGCAAAGCAAAGAGGGTCTGTAAGGCACAAGCAATGTGTCATGTTCCTTCCAATCAGTGGCGTAGGCAGAGGGGGGTTTGGGGGTCGAAACCCCTCCCGAAATGCCAAACCTACACCCCCCCCCCTCCCCCCCGGGGACCCGCTGGCTCCCCTGCACACGCAGTCGGTTTTGCGCGGGGCATGGAGCAAAGGGGGAGCGCGGACTATCTCCAACTTATATGTTTTCGGGAAGAGTGTTTGTGGAGTAGAAAATGCTCAAATAAATAAAACAGGCAATATTCCTTCATTTATATATATTTAATGGGATGCGGAACTTGATCTCAGATATATAGAGAACGGATATTTCGAAACACTTGTGGGGTGAAGGATGGCAATTTCAAGGCCAAGTATAACAAACTATCCTCACTAAAATACACAGTTCAATCAAACCAAAGCGAACATAATAAAACGAACACATGGTGATAATATAAATCAATGTCAGTGATGTAGTAATATTAAATGAATTGTAAAAACAACTGCACTGTAAGCAAAGGGCTGGCACTGCGCTCACGCACACCTTGAGTACTGATCAGAATTACGTGCTTTCGACTAAAATTATTAATAAATAGTTTATTTCCGTCGTATGTTGCAATATCATTAACGTAAATATTTAAAAGAAAACGACCTAATATACATCCCTGTGGAACACCAGTAAGAATACGCTTCGAACTTGACGAATATCCATCAATATAAACTAATTGCATTCGATGCTGTAAGTAAGACTTCACTCACTTCAAAGCATGCTCTCGAATCCCATATGTATCCAATTTTGCTAGTAAAATTTCATGATTGAGGCAATCAAAAGCCTTTGTGAAATCTATGAATGCTCCAAGAACAATATTTTTTCTTCAAAATTTTCAAGATGAATTTTTTCTGGATGAGTAGGGCAGCCTCGGTAGATTTATGCTTTATAAAACCAAACTCATATCAAGTTATGCTTAGTTGAAAAAATAGTTATACGTGTATGAAGTACCTTTTCAAGTGCTTTAGAAAATACTGGCAATATAGAAATCGGTCTGTAGTTACCCATAACATTTACACTCCCCTTTTTGTGTAGTACTGACACTTTTGCTATTTGCATTCGTTTAGGAAAAACACCAGTCATCAAAGAAAGATTAAATATATGCGTTAGCACTGACGCTAATAAATGAACAACATAATTAACAGGCCTTATTTTTAAACCATCCACGTCACAAGCTCCACTTTTCTTAAGTTGTACAATCACATTGATGACCTCAGGTTCTACAACCAGATCTAAAAAATCGAGCTGCTGTTTCTATCATCAGAAACGCAATACTTTACAGTAACAATCCCGCTTCTAATGTTCACAAAATGCAGGTTAAAAGCGTTCGCCAAAGAACATTCGGTTAGTTCAACAGCGTTACGCACTATTTTATTAATTGAAATAGATGAACGGTTTCGATTTAAAAGATAATTTTAACTTTTTGCACGTGACATTCGTACAGCCCTCTGCTGCCTTGAACACCTTGAAGTAGTAGCGTTCTTTAGCACGCCGTAAATTACCACGAATAAAAAAGTAACTGTGACTAGTTATTTCAGAAAGCAATTTACAGGCTCTCTTGATCATTTCATTTATGCCAAGCTCCTATGATGCAGCCGCCTGCGTTCACGGCAAAGAATATCCAGGACGTCCTCCGCTTGAACTTCCATGTCGCGGTGAACATTCAAAAGCGCTAAACCGAGCAGTCGCTCATTCGAAGTGGACGCTCTCAGGTATGTTTTCAACCGTCGTAGTGAAGAAAACGAACTTTCAGCTTCCGCCGTTGTTACGGGCAGAGTCGCTAGGATCTTGAGGAGACGATGAACGTTTGGGAATAGGGCCTCCGGACAGGGGGCGACCGCCTGTAGCGCATACGTGACGGGCGTTTCACGTTTCTCCCTCTTGCATTTGGCAGCCCATATGAGCAGCTCACATTGGAGTTCAGGAAATGAAACCAGGCTTGAATGGAGCTCCAAAAACTCTTCAGCGCCAAGACCTGCCCCGCTTTCCAAGATCTTTGCAGGCAGAAGCGACGAAAGTAATTGCAACGTACGCCGGTGCTTTTTAAATCTCCCATCTAACTTTGTGATCAGGTAATCCATGAAATGAAGGAACACGGAACGCTAAAAATGCTCTTCCGTGCTTCCAGTGGGAATGTTAGAGCGGTGACGTTGCCGACTTGTTACTCGTGGCATCTAAATTTCGACTTCAGCTGTCTCGGCCATTTTAATGGCTGCTTGGAATATTGCCAAGTGTTTGTGCATAAACGCTTGCTCTAATTTTGCAATTTTTTAGTGTGTTACTGTTTAATTTTTTATGACAGTATAGCTGTCTTTTTTGTTTTGTCTGGCCGGCACGCGTTGGTAATGCAGTGGTAACTCAAAAAGCGGAAGGAGTTATGTGCTGTAAGGAAGCTTTTAAAGTTGGTGGGCCGCAACTACGGTAGAACAGTGAGCCACCATGCCTGTATTCCTGTAAATGAAGCCTGCTCCGTTTTGAAAAATGACAATGCAGCTTTACCCGTTTTTTCTTAACATCGCCTCCCTAATCTTTGCGCAAGCGTCCGTACCGCCGAGTTCACCCTGCTTCGTCATTCGTCATTGGGGGGGGGGGGGGGCAATAATGCCGGTGAACCCCTCCCGAAATAAAATCCTGGCTACGCCACTGCTTCCAATAATTGTCTTTCATGGGCTTTCACACCTGTACCATTAACGTCTCATTCAATGAATATTCACAGTCCAGTAGGGTTGCCACCTTTCCCCGAAAAAAAAACGCGGCCCTTCAACGGAGGGGGGGCAGTTAAGTGACAACAGCTCCGAGAGACGCTCAGCTCTTCCTAGACATCGTCGGCGCGTTTCTCTGGTCTTGGCACTTAAACAATTAAATGGAGAACGAAGAGGGAGGGGAAAAACGACGAGGATCTAAAGTAACAACAACAATATTACACCATGTGTAGTCGAAGGGAAAAGCTTGGGGAAAGCGCATACGCCACCCGTCACAGTGGACGGATGAAGCGCCGTGCGTGTCCTTGTCAAGATGCCGACAATCGTTAAGAAAACCAACACCTCCCAGAAGGCTCAGCTATCAGGAGGGCCTGTCGCCGAGTTTCCCGCCGGCGTCTTGCTTGTTCTCGCTTTCCCTTATTTTCCGGCTTTCCAGCTTTCCGCCGCGCCCCCGGTGGTCGTTTTGTTTTGTGTTGACCGTATCCCTCTTCCCTCCCCCCCCCTTTCCCCCGTCTCATGGAGTTCTCCTGCCGCGCTCGCCCGCGTACTTTCTCTAATCACGTGTCCTGACGGTGTTTGTGTAATTTTTGACTTCTTTTTTCGTCGACAAATATTTATTGTCGTAGTTGTTGAATTGTCACTTAAAAAAACGCCAAAAAAATAAGCTAAAAGCAATCGCGCTTCGATGGCTGTCAAAAAACCGGCCAATGACGGCCGGTCTTACCTACGGACCGGCAACCGGCCTGCTGTCTAAAAACCGGCCGGGCTGGTCAAAAACCGGGCAGGTGGCAACCCTACAGCCCAGGCATGCAACTTTGACCTGACTCCCATTGGCCAGCACACAGCACGGTGAACTGCAACACGGAGCTATGCGTGTCTGGTGTTGCACTCTGCTTCTGTTCAGCAGCCAGCTACGACCAAGCAGCTTATGGTTTTCCCAGACTGTACAGTGCCTCCTAGCCACTTCCATTTCAGCAGAGATTGGAGCCTACTCGCTGGAAATACCTATAGCAGCGAACAGGTTAAGAATGCAATAAAAGCTCCACCTCCAGCATGCACTCTTTGCCTTCTGTGGTGTCTTGGCTGCACATCCTTTTAATATGCCGAATTGTTTTCCAAGGTAGAAAGCTTGCACCAGAGCTGAGACTTCTAGTGCATTCTTAACCTGTCACCGACTAGACTCCGCGATTCAGCTGAACACCTTCAAAGACTAAGGGACAGCTGCACCAAGGCGCTCGTCCAAGGAATTATTGCAATCTGAATACCATCGTGATGCAATCTGCCTTGACAAGACTGAAACAAGAACCGAAAACAGTAAGCCTGATAATCACACGTTTAAAGCGTAAGCACGGTTTGATTGTGTACACGAGAGCTTTTCAATCACGAGACAGGCAGCTAATAGAAATTGATATTAGACGTTCAAACAAGCCGAAGGAAACGACTCCGCCAGGAGCGTTCAATACAAGACAAGGGCAGAGGCATGCACCGGAGATCACATTGCACCACAGGAAGCCTAGTAAATGGATAGTGACACGAGATATTTACGCAGGATACAAGCCGCAGGAGGCGCGTTCGCCCGTGGAGGAATCCCAGAAAGAAATGTGTAAGAAGGGCAGCTGCACATCGAGTGAAGTTACAACTCTCATTCCAGAAATCAGGCCGTTTTTAAGGATTAACGGCGGGGGCAAAACGGTTACCGAAATCGCTCCTGTCCCGCGGTGTCCCAGAGCTGTAGCTTGACCCTGACATCTTTCTTCACTTCAATCAGACGGGCGAAGAAGTCGACGCCGACAGTTGGATCGCAGATGTCGTGAAACTTGCCGTCCGTGAACGACTTGAGCAGCGTGCTCTTGCCCACGGTGCTGTCTCCGATCAGGATCAGGCGGAACTGGTAATCAAAGATCGGTTCCACCATCGCGCTCCATCGAACTGTCGGATGTAGGACGGGACGATTCACGACGCCAGAAACGCCGACGGTGCGATGAAATGCAAACACACGGCCATATCGCAATCAATCCCAAACGTCCCAAACAATCCCCAGCACACAGATGGCTTTGTGGCTTTCTGTAACAGCCCCAATCCGGATGACTCCGGATTCCGGAAATGCCGGATAGAAACCGACCCTAGCATTTTGCGTCGTAGAGCCGCCGCCGTCGAAGCGCGACCGGCGACGGCGCAGCGGTCGTTTTTGGTTGGCAGCGGTGGCAGCGGCGGCGTAGCGCCGGATATTTATCGGCGGCGGCGGGGGTTGTGTCTAATCGGCGGCGGCGGCGGCGTGCGGCCATTCTGCGTCGGCAACGTCCAATTGGCGCGAAATTCAAAATTCAAGTTGCCATTGAGACAAATAAAAGTTCACGCGCTTTCATCGCTTTTTTTTTGAAGCTTAAAGCTAAAACTAAAACTAAAACTATAGAAACTGATATGACAACACTTATGACTTTATTATTCTTTTCTATATTTACCATGTGATATTGGTTAGGTCGACTGGCAGTGGCGTACAAACTTGTTTTTGAGTGGGGGGGGGGGGGGGGCAAACCGGGCAAACTAAACCCGGGGTGGTGCCCTTGTAATCCCTTGGGCGCCGCCGGCCAGTGTTTGCCCTGACCAGTGGCGGCTGTTTCAGGGGGGGGCAAAACACAGCCTTGCCCCCCCCCCCACTCTAAGAACTGGGGGGGGGGGCAAGCGCCCCCCCCTTCCCCCGGTTGGTACGCCCATGCCGATTGGAATTAGGAGTAAACTTTTGCTGAGTGAGACGCATGCGCTTCACAAATCCTAACTACGCCTGCCATTCCCCCGCAACAAAGAACAAAAAAAAATGGGCCTTTAAAGAAAGGGCTCCACTTTTTTCAGTTGAGTTATTTTGCTTCGCATGATATCGGACATTAAACTTTTTTGCCGGATATCGCATATTAACATCGAACAACCGGGTATCGGATATTATTGTTGAATTAAGATCACGAATGACTTTTTAATCTAACACCGGCTACTTTAATTTATACTCAACCGGTCGCGAGAGCCGGTCGATTTTTCGTGCCCCACTTGAGGCCTTCTGTGTTGAAGATTTGTTCGGGTAGTACAACTTACGACTGCAACGGGATGACGCGAAAACTTCCAACCGGTTTCTTAAACACATCGGAACCACGAACCTCTAGTTAACGAGCCTAACCTAATAGGTTGGACCCGCCTCAGACATATTGTCGACGTTGCTGCAAGGTGCTATAAGAACCGTGCGGATCTAATTCAAGCCCCGACCAGGGCGCCCCTAGCGGCAAACGGGTCCGTTGCATCGGGGAGCTTCTGCCAGTCGCTGCGTTGGTTGTGCGTTGTAGTGGGTTAGCGCTGCAATTTCTGAGATGGCTATTCCGCACCAAGAAAGCCGCAACAATTGCTGCGTGGTCGGCTGCAACAGTACGTGCAGATCGCGCACGGCACGAAGTACCACATCGTCCCTTCGAAGCCGTACCGAGGCGTGGAGTACTGCGCGACCTGGGTGCGACTTGTGCGTCCATACAGGCTAGTGGCGTTTCTTACCTTCCAGTTCGCGCTTTGTTTAAGCTGCTGACGAATAATACAATTAACTTTTTTTTCTATTCTAGCGACGATGGAACAGCATCGACACCGACGGCAAACTCTAAAGTATGCAGCAAATACTTCACCGGAATCGAGAAGCGAAATGCGGTCGCCCACCCAAGCCTACCCTTGAATGTTTCCATCAGCCTACAGGAAGATAGTAATGGGAATCGCGGAACGGCGCCAAAAAAAATCACCCAGTTATTGTCAAGCTGATTCAGAAATAAACGTACATGATTACCGCAGTCCACTCAACACCAACTAAACTTTTTGCGGGCGCGCTTAATTTTGTTTGCGGAGTACCGCGCTCCGTGACATCCACTTGTCCGTCGAAACGGACCTTCTTCACGTCGTACACGCGGCCAGATTCATGAAGGAGTTTTCCCTTGATCATATTGGCACCACGGAAGAAGCTTTCTGGAACACTGTCCGCTGAGCGGCTCATCGCCATTGCTTCCCCCGATGATTCTGCACCGGCTACCGAAGAAGCTTTCCGGATTCGTAATCGCCCACTGTCCTCTGTGCTGTTCGTTGCTATGCGGAGAGCAAGTTCGTCTGCTTCTCGCGCAGGGGTAGCGGGTGACGTCAGAACGCCGAGCCCTGATTGGCTGATCGCGGTCCCCTATCTGAGCGTCGTCTGCTCCTTGCAACGTCGTCTGCCTGCAACGTCGTCTGCGTCTGTCTTACCTTCCTGCGACTTTTGCAAGTGGAGAGGCCAGATTCACGAAACTACCTTACGCCAAAATATGCGTAAGACAAAACTTAAAAACAAAATCGTATTCACGAACCGAAATTTTCGTAAGTTTTGCGCAGGTTACGACAAAATCCTATGACAGCTCCGAAGCTACGCACTTGTTACGATCAAATCAGCATGGCTGACAGCGTCGCGGTCGCGATGACCAACGAGCGTTTATTTTTCTACGTGCGCTTCTCACGCGTCCCGACTTCAAGCGGCAGGCGAAAAAGCAAAAAGTACCTTAAACCAGACCACGACGAACACGAACGCTGGATCCACAAAATCATCCGGGAAAAGCTCCAACGGCCACGATTCCAATCCGGACACCAGACCTGGCTGAACTCGGCAGATAGGCCTCCAGCAGCCACTCCGGACTCGGTGACCGTCTGCCCACGACCGGGCTGGCGTGCTGAATGGAATGCGCCCGCGCGACCCTGCGTGAACCCTTCCCGTATTATACTGTGACTCACTGACCTCAATTTTTGGATTAAGATGTCAATCTCCTCCCTTCTTTGTCATCTCCTTGTTTTCCGTAGGCAACGTGACTCTCCGCCGGTGAAAAAGCGGTGAATATCCGTACAGACGCAGTGAAAGCGTGCTGGAGCCATCGCTTCGATCATTAGCAGACGTAAAGCAGACGACGTTAACTGCGCCAACCCGCCGACGCCGTTAAAGAATGAGGAGTCTTGCCGCACACGAAAGGGGGGAAAAGTATTTGGGAGGGAACTTCAGGACACTAACACGCTCACTCGTCGGTTCTTAGCAAACAAACTCGGCGTCACGGGACACCTCGCCAGTGAGTATACTTTGACTCTCCTCTCCCTTGATGCGCGTCTGCTAGTGGTTCGATCAAAAAACAACGAACCGCTCGAGTTATTTCCTTGTCTGCCTCTCTGAAAGGCGAAGTCGAGCTCGTCTCCGTGAAGACCTGCACGTCCGGAAAGTCGCAGGAAAGGTAAGACAGACGCAGACGACGTTGGGAGCAGACGTTGCTGCAAAGCGAGCAGACGACGCCCAGATAGGGGACCGCGATCAGCCATCGAGGCCTCGGCGTTCTGACGTCACCGCTACTCTTTCTCAAGCGGCGCAGAAGACGAAAATGAGCCCACTGCTGCGAGGCGTATTACTTCCCGATGATTCTGCGCCGGCGGCACCGGCTACCGAAAGAACTTTCCGAATTCGTAACTGCCTTAAATTCCGTCGTAATCACGACGGGGACACTGTCCGCCGTGCTGTTCGTTGCCATTGCTCCCCGATGCTCCTGCGGCGGCTACCGCTAGGTCGCGGCGAACAATAGGCGACCGCCGCGACACGGCCGGCTTGCTCGCTTCCTATGGCAGCGATAAGCCTTTAAAGATTAGGGGAAAACTGCAGAATAAGAGGAAACCAAGAGGAGCATCTTTGGCTCTCCCGCAGTTTTTGTTTTTGTTTTTCTTTTAGAGCGCAGCTCTTAGGCGCTCCGCTTCCGGCTTGAGCGGCGTCGGCGTCGGCGTAACCGCTCGGTGCATTGCGGGAAATGTCCCATAATGCAACACGCGGGACTCGTGACGACATCGAGTGACGTCACGAGGGTCACTTGACACCACTAGGGTCACGTGACGGCACTAGGGTCACGTGACGTCACGTCACGCGTTGCATTTCGGGAAACGTCCCATGATGCAACGCGCGGGGAGGAGCAGGAGGAGAAGGGAAGAGGGGAGGAGATGAGGAGGGAGGAGGAGGCATAACCTCCCCTCAGTTAGCCCTCCCTCCTCCTCCTCCTCAAGAGCTGCGCTCTAATTCGGCGTTACAGGAAGTTGTAAACGTCTTTAATTTTTTACTTCCACTGACAGCACCACAAGCTATGTTTTCCTACTCACCCCCCTCACGTATCTCTGTTTAGAAAAAAGCTCCAAATGTCAGAAAAAAAGAGGAATTGTTCAGCAGGACCAAACACCTTTATCCCCCCCCTCTTTTTTTTACAATTTTGGGTGACTTCAATAATCGTTCGTTTATCTATCCGAATCTCAACCGAGGAAGGTCTTCGCCAAAAGTTGACCGGATGGGAGTGGGTCCACGAGCTCATTTGTATGGATTAGATTCGCAACGGACACGAAATGACACCCCCGTAACTTGACCAGTACAACCGGACCGGAGCCTACCCGGCGCCACACCAAGCTTATTCTTCAAGTGATAGGCACTTCCAAGGGTTATCCGAGAGAGTGCAGGAATACAAGCTGAACTTAAGAAGCATAGAGGCCCAATACTTCCAAAAGCTCAATGATCGCATGAAAACTAACTCTAAACTTTATTGGAACTATATTAAAGGGATACTTCAACGAAATTCGAAATATTCCCGTCGTGTTCAAAAATAGGTTGAATATGATCCACAGTATCCGTAAATGACAATCGCACGTTTGTATTTTGATCCTGCTGGCTGTATTTTTCGTTATAAACGGCCCACTCTGGCAAGCGCTCGGAGAAGGCCCAGCTTAGAGCACGTGACATCCAACGCAATCGTGACGTAGGTCGTCTCAAGACGAGCAATGCTACGGCGAGGCTGACATCGAGAGGATGGCCTAGTCGTTCCAGCCACCGAAGCGGCTGCTTTTGTACGAATTTTGGAGTGACGGGTTAATCTTCTATAATCTTGTAGGGGGACAATAGCGACTTCTGCGACACACAAAGGGATTCTCGGGAAGAGGGGAGTTCCTCCTTCCCCCTTCTCTCGTCGTGGGCGGAGGCGAGACGACCTCCGTCACTATAGCTGTCAAGGTTCCTAGACGAGCATTACAAACGAGGCGTTAGCGACATCCACCAGGTGCTTTTTGCTAATCATTTAATTCGTTTTAAAATTCCCTTTCGAGACTTTTTTAACAAGATATTGGTATGTGCCATGTGATACTGCTCTTTTGAACACATATAGACCAAAAAATGAGCGCCGAAATTTCGTTAGCAGTCCTTAAAGGGCAACTCCGCTTCATTTTTGATATTTAGAAAACTATGCAGCCCTCTTCAGTATCATATAGGAAGACCCCATGTCAAATATTACGATCTAATTCCGTCTATATATTTAATAAACTGGCCAGCAAACTTCAAACGAGCCAAGTCGCCGAAATCTAGCCAACTCTAGCGTGCGACGTGAGGCGCAATCGTCAGCGCAGTCAATGCGACGGGGTTGGAGCGGCCAACGTTGAACCACTACGCCAAAGGCATGACTACGTCACTCTCACGTTTTGGTTGTTTTTACTTCTCGGAGCGAA